>SNQJ01S0238282.1:0-13591 GCA_010110895.2 Picea sitchensis
TGCAGTCGGTCGGGCTCATAGTGTGACGATATAGGACCAATCCACGAGTTTGAGAAAGTCAGGTTCAAGTTTAAATATATTTATTTAAATTTTATTTATATTAATTTATCTTAATAGATTATTTGTGGTCCAAATGTAAACCATGTTCCAATATGTTGATGAATTGTAGACCACAAAATTTTTGGGTGCAAGATGTATATCACGGACTTGTAGATGATGGAATTTTTTGGTGCAAGATTTATAATAGTGCCAACTTGGGGGTCGGTTGGACTCCTATAAATCGTTGTTGAATGTGTTTTTTGCTTATAAATTCCAATAAGAACACCTGTGTGATGAGTTGTTTCTAGTAAAAGCATAATTAATGTGCATTAGGAAGGATAGGAATGTGGTTGGAGTTGAACAGAGCGATAAATGGTTGAAATTCTTGTGGACTCGGGTATAGTGAAGGTTGTTGCAATAAAGTTGGCTAAGTATGGAATTGTATATCACAAAATTTTAGGGTGGAATATGTATACCATAGAACACATGGAATGAGAGTTCGGTTGCACCAACCCGAGGACATATGACCATATAATTGGCTAGGTATGAAAAGAAATGATGGTTGTTTGGACTACCATAAATCACGGTTGAATAACGAACCTATGTGATGAGTTGTCGCTAGTAAAATCATAATGAATGTGCATTGGGAAGGGTGGGAATGTTGCAGGGATTGAAGAGAGTGATAAATGGTTTGAAACTTTTGTGAACAACAAATTCCAGGAGTTCGGGGTCGAATTGTAAATAACAAAAGTGTTGGGTGTAAAATGTATATCAGAAAAGTTTTGTGTGCAAGATGCATATCACAGAAGTGTTGTATGCAATATGTATATCACAAAATCGGGGGCATAAGAATTCGATAGCGTTAAGTTGGGACCCAACGGTGAGATAATTGGCTAAATGTTGAAAGGGATGGCGGTCGGTCGATCTGATGATGTGATGATATAGATGGAGATGAGCTAACCCGAAAACCCGTGACCAATCCAAGAGATGGAGAAAGTGAGGTTCAAGTTTAAAGATATTTTGTCTATATTTATTTAAAATGTATTCATATTAATGTATCTTAATAGATTATTTGTGGTCCAAATGTAAACCATGTTTGAATTTGTGGATGAATTATAGAGGACTGAAGTTTTGGGTGCAATATGTATATGGAGGAACTGTAGATGATGCAAGTTTTGGGTGCAATATTTATAATAACGCCAACCCAGGGGTCAGTCAGGCTTCCGTAAATCATTCTTGAATAGTTTTTTTGCTTGTTAATTCCAATAAGTGAACCTGTGCAGTGAGTTGTTGCTAGTAAAAGCATAATGAATGTGCATTGAGGATGGTGGGAATGTGGCGGGGATTGAAGAGAGCGATAAATGTTTTGAAAGTTGTGAACCTGGGTATAATGAAGCTTGCGAGTTCAAGTGGTCCGGGGTCGAATTGTAAATGACGAAAGTGTTGGCTGCAAAATGTGTATCATGAAATTGTTGGGTGCAAAATGTATATCACGGAAGTGTTAGGTGCAATATGTATATCATAGAACACGGGGCATCAGAATTCGATATCGCTAAGTGTTCAAAGTGATGGTGGTCAGTCAGGCTCCTGATGTGAAGATATAGAAGTAGATGAGGATCTGGCAGTCTTCTAATTGATCAACCCACAGGAAATCCATGAGCCAGAGAAAGTCAAGTTCAAGTTTAAAGGGATTTTGTTTATATTTATTTAAAATGTATTCATATTAATGTATATTAATAGATTATTTGTGGTCCAAATGTAAACCATGTTCGAATTTGAATGGTGTTTTGGTCTCGCAATTGTTTCTCAAACCAAGAAGCACTAGAGAAAAAAATATATGACTTTTCATTTTGTATATCGAAGAATATTCTGAAATAAAGGAAGCTACAATATATGCACAATATAGAACATGAACATGTACAGGGAAATGAGTTAATTTTAATAAGAAATACAAATTTCAAATAAAAACATCAAACATTGAATATCACCATAGAACAACCTCAAATATTTATATTTAGATAAACTAGGTCACAAAATACATTTGAGAATATTTCTCAAAAATAGTTGTCTTCGAATTCGTACAAAAATATATAGTTCAATACATATTCTGTGAAATAAAAATGCGTTTTCCAGAATGAACGGGATTGGTACTTCCACGAACTACAAAGCAGAGATGTACAAGAATGAAGTTTGTAGAAAGAAGAATGTCGGCGATGGAAAAAAACAACAAATGGCAAGAAGAAAGAGAAAATTGTCAGTCCTTGGTTAAAGATTTGTTAGAGTAAGTGTATGAAGACGGAAGAATGTGATCAATATCAACTTACTATGATGATGTCCCATGCCTTGTCATTTTCTCACTGATGTCCTTTTATGGATTTCCTCATCTTTGAACTTCATTGGTAATCTGGTCGACAACCTTTTTGAACCATTCTTCATTGTAGCTCCTCATGGGCGCCACGTTGATTTCATGCTAGTTTTTTATATTGAATAATTCACTTTCCAAGTCCCTTAGATCAATAGACAGGTTGTGAAATGCTTCTTGAATATCTTGGATTTTAATCGCATAACCGACTAGCCAGGTTTTCACGTCATCTTCACCATATTCAAGAATGCCATAGAAATTTTCAAATGATAGTATTTTATAGATATGAACTTGATCATCAAATGATTTCTTGGTTAAAAACAACGAGCTGAATATCAATTTTGGGTCCTGAACTTCATTGGTGTTGGCAGCTACATCTATCTTAGTTAGCTTCTTGAATAATTTGTCTCTTCTAGATATGGCCTGGCTACATGCTTGAACGATACCATTCAGGTTCTTTACCTTTTCTTTATTGCATGCATTTAGCTGGTCTATTCGATCCAGGGAAGGGATATCCTCCTGTCTTATTCTGAATTTCGTCATGGTGGTAACTTTAACACCAAGTGGTAAAACTGCATCGAGGTAGAAACCTTGCTCGTTCTTGAGATCTGCTTGTAGATACTCATGAAAAGCATGTGCTCTTGTTCCAAAAGACACCATATTCTTTGACATATCCTAAGATTTTATTATTAGTTCCATTATTTTGTTTATATTCTTTTCCACATAGCCTCAGGCCGATGTGTGAAGGCTTGTTGATCCTTTTAAATTTTTCGTAGGTGCAGTGGGCCCAACCATTTCCAAAGGAGTATAAAATAGTGGAAGAGGCATTAGAGTTGCCTCCAATTCTTTTATTCACTCCTTTAACATGACGTTTTCCATTTCAAGGCCACTAATAGAGTTGTCTAGAGCGTCTCCAGTTGCTCGATGTATTTGGGAGATCTGGGAAGGGTGCATGTTGTGTAGGTTGATCTTTGAACGTGATTTCCCTTTCTTATCCTTTACATCTCTCTTTTCAATATCAATTTTTTGGATTTGGTGTAAAAAACAACGCTCTCAAATGAAAAAGACTCTTCTTCATCCAATGTAACTATGCCAATTATTTCCATCCCAGGATTAATGTGCGGAGCAGTGCTCTCTAGCTAGTTGTCGTTGGGGAGCATTTTGTCAATGTCAGTTTCTATTTCCAAATCTTCGAGGGAGAGATCGTGGATTTCAATTTCTCCCCTCGGTCCCTCCTGTTATTGGACTATTGTTTTCTATTTTTTTCTCGCGGGAAGTTTGTGACAAATTTCAATTTTCCAGGAGGGAGGGTTCTTATATCGTCCTCCTCCTGAAGAACTATGTGTGATTGTTTTACTTGGGTAAGCCATTGGAGTACTTCTCTAGGATGTTGTGATCTTGGGTGTGGTTGTCGGGGATTGGGCACTTTTTTCACCTGGGCCTTTTCGTTTCTACTTGTGCGAGTCATTGGTACTGGAACCGAGTTCATTTAGGATAGTGTCGGTGAAAAAAGTGTTGAAGTGGTTCCTGACCATGAAATACTCAACTTTCCAAGGTAGAGAGATGAATTGACTTTTTCTTTTTTCATGGGAAAAATGCAACCAGTAGATGTACTGCCTTGTTATTCCAACAAAAACCATTGTACTAGATATGTGACATGGAAGGAAGAAATTCTTTTGTTTATACCCAAAAATACTTATAACATTATAGTTCTCCATTTCTTCTACTATTCCCTTCCTATCTAGGAAGATTGTCAGCTGGCCAGACAACTAGGGAAAATACTTTCCAAATACCAATGCTTTAAAAACTGAAACAAAATCATTAAAGACTTTATAAAAATGTTGGCAAGAGTCATGTCTCCATAATATATGGTATGAGAATGTTAGTGGGTCAAATTCATATTTCAACTTCTTACACATAGATAGTCCAGGAAATGGATAGAAATTTTCCATGGCGAAAATTAAATAAGATGACATAAAGAATTTTGTCTTCCTTTTATATTGTAATAACTGGGAAGATATTTCAATGGAATTCAACTTACCGCAATGGAAGAGGGATTCTTCCTTGACCGTAAAATATAAAATATACAGAATCATCCAAGAGATGTTCACTGCACTTTCTTGTCTCGTTATCCTCGTGAAAATCCATGCAATTTGTCGAAAAAGGTTTTTAAATGCACTAACCTGTAATATGGCCATGTCTTGGGGACCACCCGCTGGGTTCTGTAAGAACTTTGACAAGAGGTCCAATTCATTACCATGCTTCTTTAATAACTGTATGCAATTCTTAACCTTGAAAGTAGGCATTGGGTCGAGAAGTGTTAACATATTTTGAAATACTTGAGGCGATAAGGATACTTGGGAATGGTTGTACATCTAGATAATCCGTTGGTTCAGAATATAGTTCTCAGCGCAACATGTGACCAACTCCTTAAAGTGAAAAAAATTGGGGATACAATCTGTCACTGCAAGTCCAGATGTTGAGATAACTTTCTTCTAAGCAGAAGGGGACGAGTAGTATTCATAATCTATGGACCACTGAAAACTCTGGTCCTCGCGCCTGGAAATATTTAGGGTATCTCCACAGAAATGTTGTCGAGCTGGAGCCATAAGGTGATGAGAATGTTCCTTTGCTCCTCATAGTATTTAAAATGGAAGATGCAACATCATAATATAATCTTCGATAAATCTTGGTTCAATGTGTTTTAGTGAGAGATGTCCTTGACCTTTTCACCTTTTTAATGCCAATGCTTTCGATGTGTCTGGTGAGTTGTGACTAATAAAGGAATAATTAATGTGCATTGGGAAGCATGCAAAGTTGGCAAGGATGGATGGTAGTGAAAACTACATCGAAATTTTTGTGTACCTGGAAGCCCGGGAACCCATGAATTTGTGAGAACGGGAGCTGAACAATCCAATAATTATGGAAAGGAGGGGTACAATTCTTTCAAAAAGTTAAAGTAAATAACAATTTTTTTGAGCTGAAGATCCATATACCAAAACAAAATAGAAAAAAAAATCAGATGTCATAATATTGACCTCTACCAATTTGATAATAGGGAGGTTTAGTTGATGGATCCAATTATGGCTTGCTTCAGGAGACTGGGATGCACGTGGGGTGCCTGTGATAAAAGATAATGTTTTGATGAAGATGTTTTTATATTGCTACATGTGGCAGTAATTGTGTGATAGTATTTAGAATGCACACTGGAGGATGGTAATATAATCTCCCGTAAATATTTGTTTAATGCATTTTAATGGGAGATGTTGTCCAACTTTTCGCTCATTAATTCCAATCATTTCAAAGCTAATAAAATCATAATCAATTTGCATTGGGAAAGTGTGCGAAGATGGCAGGGAAATCGAGAAAGTATAAACAGGCGGGGAAAACATTGTCAGTTATGTAATATACCTAGATCTTGACAAAATTAGGTTCAAGTTAGAAGATAATTTGTTTATATTTACTTAAAAAAAATTCATATTATTTTATTTTATTAGTATTCTTTGTCACCCAAATGCAAAAAATGTTCAAATTGGAAGGATGGAGCAAATTTTCATATTCAAGCATACTCTCAAATATGCGAGCCTGTAATATATGAAAAATACTAAATAGCGGCATCATGTCAACACCTTTGTAGATGACAGTGGGCCAACACAATATTGCATTCTTTCAATGATGATGCCTTAAAAAAACTAAAATAACCAACATTTTTTTGTGAATTCAAGATTGACAGAAAGAAACTAATCATATTCCATAATATTCTCCCATTAATGCATTTTAATGGGAGAAGTCCTCGAGCTTTCTTCTTATTAATGCCAATCTTTTAGAACATATGTGGTGAGTTGTCACTAGTAAAATCATAATTAATGTTNATGTTTTTATATTGCTACATGTGGCAGTAATTGTGTGATAGTATTTAGAATGCACACTGGAGGATGGTAATATAATCTCCCGTAAATATTTGTTTAATGCATTTTAATGGGAGATGTTGTCCAACTTTTCGCTCATTAATTCCAATCATTTCAAAGCTAATAAAATCATAATCAATTTGCATTGGGAAAGTGTGCGAAGATGGCAGGGAAATCGAGAAAGTATAAACAGGCGGGGAAAACATTGTCAGTTATGTAATATACCTAGATCTTGACAAAATTAGGTTCAAGTTAGAAGATAATTTGTTTATATTTACTTAAAAAAAATTCATATTATTTTATTTTATTAGTATTCTTTGTCACCCAAATGCAAAAAATGTTCAAATTGGAAGGATGGAGCAAATTTTCATATTCAAGCATACTCTCAAATATGCGAGCCTGTAATATATGAAAAATACTAAATAGCGGCATCATGTCAACACCTTTGTAGATGACAGTGGGCCAACACAATATTGCATTCTTTCAATGATGATGCCTTAAAAAAACTAAAATAACCAACATTTTTTTGTGAATTCAAGATTGACAGAAAGAAACTAATCATATTCCATAATATTCTCCCATTAATGCATTTTAATGGGAGAAGTCCTCGAGCTTTCTTCTTATTAATGCCAATCTTTTAGAACATATGTGGTGAGTTGTCACTAGTAAAATCATAATTAATGTTCCTTGGGAAGGGGCGAAGGTGGTGGGGATGGAGGGGAATGAAAAATGCTTTGGTGCTTTTCTGAACTTGGGAGTCCATGGTCGAATTGTAGATCACCCAAGTTTTGGATGCAAGATGTATACTCCAAACTCGGGGCATGAGATTTCGATAACACCTACTTGGGAACCCCTGGCCATAAAATTGGATAAGTAAGGAAACAAAGGCAATTGATTAGACTTGTGATGTCAAGATATAGATGGATATAGAATTTGTGAGTCTACCACCTGGGAACCCGCTATCATAGAAATGAAACTAAGTATAGAAGAAGAAAAAAAGAAAGGGAGTGAAGAACTTTATGCTTGACAGACACGGGGCATGAGAGTTCGATAACGCCTACCTGGGAACCCACAACCATAAAATTAGCTAAGTAAGGAAATGAAAGCAGTTGGTTGGACTCATGATGTCAAGATATAGATTGATATAGAATTTTTGAGTCCTCCACTTGGGAACCCGCTATCATAGAAATGTGACTAAGTATAGAAGAGGAAAAAAATAAAGGGAGGGAAGAACTTTATGCTTGACAAAAGAACACTTTGTCTGATAATTGTCAAGCGATAGAAACACATTGAATATGAGGCATGAGAGTTACATAGGGCCTAACTAGGAACCGACGGGCATAAAATTGGCTAAGTATGGAAACGAACAATAGTCGGTTGGGCTCGTGATGTGAATATATATATGGATATAGAATTTGTGAGTCTGCAACCTCGAGAACCTGCGAGCATAAACATGCGAGTATGTAGAGAAGAAGAAATGAATAATAGAGGGGAAGAATAAAAGGGAAAAAATGACAAGTATAGAAGTGAAAAACAAAGGGAGTAAAGAACTTTATGCGTCACAGAACAACACTTGATATTAAGTATGGAAAGGCAGGGAAGTCAGATGAAGTTATTGTAGGAAGAGTGAGGCTTGCGAGTTCGAGGAGTCCGGGGTCGAATTGTAGATAACTGAAGTTTTGGGTGCAAGATGTATATCTGAATACGGGGCACGAGAGTTCGATAAGGCCTTCGGGGGAACCCACGACCATAAAATTGGCTAAGTGTGGAAATGAAATCTAGTCGATCGGATGCGTGATGTGAAGATATAGATGCATGTAGAATTTCTCACCCCGCCACCCCGGGAACCCACGAGAATAAATATGTGACTAAGCATAGAACCAGAAATAGATAATACAGGGAAAGAAGAACGGGTAAGTATAGAATATGAAAAATAAAGGGAGCAAAGAACTGTATTCGTCACACAATAACACTTATTCTGATAATTATCAAGCTATAGAAACACATCAACTATGGGAAAAATATTTTCAGCGATGGAATATAGATGGAGCTTAATAGACCCTGGTTCAAGATAAAATAAATGTTTTTTATATCTATCTCAAGAAGCAATAGACAAAATGTTTGAGTTGGCACATTTATATGGAAGCATTCAGACGAAGTCATCGAAGGTAGAGTGAGGCCTGGGGGTTCAAGTCCAGGGTCAAATTGTATATCACCAAAGTTTGGGGTGCAAGATGTATACCGCAAACATAGGGCATGAGAGTTCGATGGTGCTTACGTAGGAACCCGTGGCCATAAAATTCGCCAAGTATGAAAACAAACGATGATCAATCAGACTCGTGATGTAAAGATATATATGGACATGGAATTTTTCACTCTGCCATCTCGGGAACCCGCAAGCATAGACATGGGACTAAGTATAGAACCAAAAACGGATACTAGAGGGGAAGAAGAAAAGGGAGAATGGACAAGTATAGAAGAGGGAAAATAAAGGGAGAAAAGAATTGTATGACTCACAGATCAACACTTAGTGTGATAATTATCAAGCGATAGAAATACATCAACTATGGGAAAAACATATAGCTAGAAAAATTGGACAACGTATGCAGATTAGAGTTTTTTGTAACCATACCTCTTAGTATCAGGCATACACATTGTATTTGTTGTGGCGCATTGCACTCCATCATTTTCATATGTGGTACATAAGGCTACATCCTTGTGCCCAATTACTGTGTTCTTGTTTTAATGTAGCAATATAGAGAATACAATGGACATGAAAGCAAGCTTCTACGTAGGAACACATGAAAAAAAAGATGGAGTACAATTTTTTTTATTTCAAGATAGCAGCACAAAAAATAGAATTGACATGAAGACAAGTTAATATATAGGAATATATGAAGTATCCAAGGAAACAAAAAACAGAGTTGCAAACCAGTGCAACAAATATAGACAGAGTAAATGAAAAACAATTGGATATGGAACATGGGTAGAAATATGCATCTTTGCATGGATTCTTCTACATTTTTGGTTAAGAGTTCTTTGTTGTTTCCAGGTTTCCACTTTGTTTCTATGAAAAAAAACACAAAACAAAATGGACATGAACATAAGTTGACATGTAAAGAAAAAAGAAAGGAATATGTAGATAGAGTAAATAAAATAGAATAAAAGGAATAGAGTAACAGATGGTGTTAGAAGAATGTACCATTTTTTTTTTGTTCATCCATGTTTGTGTATATATAAAAATTTGTGTAAATTTTGTTTTTGCCCAAAATCAATTACAAAGCAGGGAAAATAAGAAGTTGGATAGCCTGGTTTTCTGCAACAAGATAGACATACATTCTTTGAAACATAGAAATATGATTTTGCAATATGTTTGATGTATATTTCATAATTCAAGTGCAATACCAATTGTATCGTGATTAGACCAGTATGTGTACAAACCAAGGAAAACTAAGAAGTTGGATAACTTGGTTTTCTACAACAAGCTAGACATATATGCTTCGAAACATAGAAACATGATTTTGCAATATGTTTGATGTATATCTTATAATTCAAGTGAATACAAATTGTATCATGATCAAAAAATTATGTGTCTAAGATAAAGATTATGAATTGAGAAATGGGCACATTCGACCATACATGGTCAATAAGTGTGTTTTGTACATGGCTTGTGTTTTTCAAAAGAAAGCATAGACTGTATTTGCACATGTAGTTTTCCAATTCTTTTGTTCTGGCATTATTTTGTAGCATGTCAATATTGAAGTCACCTATAATGAAAATGGTTTCGTTCAGATGAAAATTGTCTAATGCATTGGAAAGAACATTTAGTATGTTGGAGAATATTGCATGGGAAGCAGCATAGAGATTCAGTATTGCAATCTCTGATCCATGGAAAAATACTTTTGCAAGCACCATCTCAACATTGTTTTCTTCGAAATGTATATGCTCCAAAATGGTTACATGTTTTTTCACCAATATCATCACCCCATGTGTAATGTAACTCGATATGCAATTGTGATTTGGAAATTGCTTGGTTTTCATGCATAATTCCATGTATGTTTCCTCTAAGCACAAAATATCGAATTTCATTGTGTCATAGTCATTGAGTCTATCATCCATGTCTACATGTAAGTTGCATGTGTTAAGTGAGAGATTTGATGCAGATGAGTTTGTTTGTATGGATTGGTAATCATACTGCAAATGCCACTTTGCGGTAGTCCTGAGGCATTGCATCTCAATATCAACTTTTTGTTTGACTTTGAAGTTATATTTTGTAAGAGGACTTAGTAAATACAAGGAGTCGATACTTTTGACATGGGAAAGTGCTATGTATACAAGTCCATGTATTTGAATTCTAGCAAGCTCAAATGAAACACTATAAATTGTTAGTCCTTGCGATCTGTGGACTATACGTGCACATGCAAGTTTAATTGGATTTTTTTTTCAAATCTTCAGTTGACCTGTCTTTGCTGATGTCAATACTGGTTTTGATATTCGCAAGATAGGTGTCCAATCGCTTGCAGTGTTTGAATTATATAGATATAAGCCAACTTGTTTGCTTGTCGGTGGCCTATATGCGGTTCATGGAACTTAATCCAAAGGACATCAAGTTTTTTTGTTTTGGTATAGCCTTTGAGTATTCCATCTACACCATTGACCAAACCATCCTGTCAATCATAGTTGCAGGCATATATTTCAACCAACATGTCTAATTTCAGGACAAGTTGCAAAGGTAAAGTGGATGTATGTTCATGACATGGCACATTTACATGGTTGTCTTCTTCGAGGTCAATTGAATTGATGATGATATCATCACCAGGAAAGAGCGATAGCATGAACCTGTTATGCATTGCAACATCCCTATTCGTGTAGAACAGGTAAGGGAAGTCTAATTCTATTGGTGCAAGTCACATGCACCTCAAATTGATATATGTTAAGTCATCATGTGTTTGGTTGTTTGTACGCATTCTATTCAGAATTGCAATAAATGTTTCATCTGTCTGGTGCATTGTAGTATGCAATTCAAAGAATTTAATATTTTATTTCCGGAAGTCACATGTCACTGTTTTCATGTTGACCGTAGGTTGTTAAAATATCAAAGAATCTTGGATGGGTTGTGCCTAGGAAAGATCCCCACATAATATCATGTCAATGTTTCCAAAGTATTTCTTATGCACATGTTTTATGTTTCTTAGTCGGTTGTCAATGTAATACAATAAGCGACTTCCAATCAAAGATGCCTCATCTATGAAGACAAGTTGCAATTCATCATAAATCTTAGACAAGGTATCTAACATTTCCTTACTGAGTGGAAGAAATTGTGACTTGTTAAAAATCATAAAAAATGCAGAGTGAACTATTGTTCCATCTGCATTATATGTAGTTTTTCTCGTGTATGCAACTATTAGGCCCTTTGGTTTCATAGGATCAGAGGAATTGTTTGAATCATAGATTCATATAAGCATTTGGAATAGTTCTTTCGCTGTGAATGTCTTGCATGTTCTTGCTCCACCTATAAGGAACAAGTGCACAAGAGTGTGCATGCTCAAGTGTTTTTAAGCTCAATGTCCTTTAGAATTGTTTGTTGTTCTCGATTCAACATACGTCTGATTCTGTGGTATTCATTATTTTCAATGACGAAAGGATGTTTTGTGATTTGAAAACCAAGATTGATATGTTTTTCAATGCTTCCTTCTTGAGGACGAGGAAAATTTCCTTGCAAGTCATAGGACTCGCAGGGATTTTTGGTTATTTTTCAGTTTGTGAATGTCTCATCAAGATTGACAGGGTTTTCTAGTTCATTAACTGCACTTTATAGATCACCCCATGTTGGATTAACATTGTAAGTAAATCTAGATTCATTGGTTTTCACTATAGTCTCATAGGAAACATATGCAACTTCCCATGTAGGGAAGTTATGTTTTAATGTGTTTTCATTTTCATCGAATGAAACGTATAACAATATTTTTTCTGTAGAATAGTTTTCATAGTCAATATGTTTTTTGTATTTGACAAACCGTATCACAGAGGTTTTTTTTTATTTTTGATATGGGTTCACCATTTTTTTTGTAATGCGATACGAATTCTTCTAAGCAAATATGCTTAATAGGAGATGGACGCTGGAGGTAATAATCAATAATAGAGTGACATAGCACGTCCTCTAAATTGTCAGGATCTTGTTCTAGCAAATACAGCGGTTTAATCATAGATGTGTGTTTCTCAAGTGGATATGTGTTTATTAAGAAACATTTTCTTGAAGTACAACTGAGGGGTAGGAAAAGTGCAATGTGGACTTCTTGTTGAGAAGACATTTGTTGAAGATTAAGTAATCTATTACCAAGCGTACATATCATTTGTATAGCATCAATATGACTTATTTCATTTTCTTTACGTATTCTTCTAAATGAACTTGTCATAGATTTGTCAACCTTTTCCATATACGAGGTACAGTACGATGTTGCACAACATATTCATTGAGGACATACTACGCATCTATATTTGCATTCCACATAACTGGCATGTCCTTGGAGAATTTTTTGTTACAGATATGGGAAATTTTTCGTTTAAGGAAAACTATTGGTAGTTCAAGAAGTCATCGAAGCTCATTAACTCATCAGAGTCTCATTGTTATAGAAATGTGAACAAGGATCTAGATTTCTCAATGAAAACATTGTCCTCTAAACTAAGTGTCTCTATGATTCTTGTTGTTCTCATTGGCGGCACGGGGAAGTTCTAATAAAACATAAACAAGAATAGCAACATGGCGGAAAAGAAATATTAGACAACACTCATTATATTCACTCCAATGTTACATATTTATAGTACAATGAGTGATGCCACCTCATAGAGAGATTTACTCTAGATCCTAAAATCATGCATGATGACTAGGCTAGGCAATCTTAACTAAATCATTAGTCATCACTTGAGGATATATTACTAATATCCTAAATGAATAATACAAATATAGGTGACAATTTAGACTTAGTTATTGGTAAAGGTAAGCAATAGGCTAACAATCCCCCCCTCAATCACAAGTCTGATCAATAATACCAACAATAAAGCATAAACTGGTATCAATTCCAAGTCTTCATACTGAAACTCCTGAGTTGAGCCTCAATGGAGAACTGCCTGAAAAACCACCAATCTGGATGTTGAATGGTTCATCTGAAATGAATTGGAAGAGAGCTAAGATATGGAAGTGAACAGTTGAAATATCTGAACATTCCCTGATTGCTTGACAATTTGATCATTTTGCCAAGTATTTTAGCTAGAAGAATCTAAT
>SNQJ01S0238283.1:0-20315 GCA_010110895.2 Picea sitchensis
TACTTAAGGCTTAGAAGTACAGTGTCTAGGCATCCGAAAGTGAGTAAGGTGTAGAGAAGGAAGAAATGTCAACCTTCGGCAAGGGAAGCTAGGGCTGATTTCTAGGTTGTTGTCTAGCTTCCAACTGTTCTTGGATGTTTATGTCTCTTTCAATCACTGCCCATGAACGTTCCAGTTAGACCTAGGTAGTGGTTGTTTTAAGAATAGTATCAAAAAGATTCAGGGCAATATGTGTTTGATCTGATAGTCCGGGTTCAATATTAGGCTATCTTGTCACAGGGAAAGTCATAGAGGAACAAAATGATAAGAAAATATCAATACTTTTTTAGATGTTTTTTCAATTTCAGTCTTATAAAGGAGAGTTATAGCTCTGGTAGTGAAAACAGGGTGCAAACCAAAGGCCCTTTATCGTAATTGAGTTATATTTTAATAAATGTGTATGAGGTGTAAGAAAACATTAAGCTGTCTATCATGTAAGGCTCCTATCAAGGGAGAATCTCACTTATAAAACAAAGAAGAAAAAGATAAAGAAATAACCCGATGGAGCATAAAATATATATAGAAATATAAAATGTTCACTGGTCTTATACCTGCTGATAGCCGGTACAGAGGAAAAACGGTAAACAATATATAAAACTAAAATTTATTCACTATAGTAGAGGTTGTACTAAATTATAGAAAAGCATTCATCAGATACATATACAAAATGAAATTAGATATGAAATACAAGGAAACAAACTCATAACACAATCGTGACAGAATCGAGAATCTTCGGATTTGCTTTATATTAACTCCCGAGGGAGAAAAATCTCTATTACAATCGACCCAAAAAGGTCCAACCCTTTTTTTCTTCCTTCTATTGTATATTTATACAAATTTACATATGATGGAATCCCAATCATTCCAGGATTTTCAGTTACAACGAGAAGGAGATCAATCATTTCATTTCTTCATCCTATGTGTTTATTTGGTACCAGAAGCCTGCCTTCTCACATGCTCGGTACAAGTGACACATTTTTCCACTAGCTGAGATATCAACCTTGAAGGTTCCGCTTGACAATTGGCCTAAAAAATGTAACAATCTCTGACTAATTGCGGCAACCTTTCTTCCATATGTCGGTCTAGGGTGTCAATAGCGCACAATTTCACACTTGGTTTAATAATACATTTATCTATTTGAACTATGTATGACAGAGTTACTTGTGAGACTTCGGCTGAATCTCTTTCTTCTTTCTCATTTATGTCAAGCGAGAGTTTCTCCATATTCATTTGGCTCAACGTCTCAGCATTACTCTCGCTATCAATGCCTAACAGATTTCCATATATAGAACCGAAAGCCTCATCACATGATTTATTTACCTTCTTGGCTTGCAATTTTCCTTCTGCTATGCTGCATTCCCATTCTTTCAATAAAATATTACCTTGGGTCTGTTCTGAAATGGAAAACTTAGAACTTTCTCCCAATTCCCTGTTTGCTGTAGCTATTATAGCCTCTTGAAATGCGACCCGAGCTGCTCCAGCTTCTCTCTCTTTGACATATAAGTTTTTTGATACTTGATCAATAAGTAGACAATTGTCCCGAATCGTCTCTACCTTGGCAAGTATACTTTGTTGGGATGCAGAAACTCTGCTTCGAATCTCCATAGCCTGGGACTGGAATATCCCAATATTTATAACTTGGCTTTCGATAGACTCTAATCTAACCTGTAGCTTCTCAATCAAGTCTCTTTGCTGGCCTACCTATATCTAACAGGTCTGAGCTACCAGCTCTACTTGTTTGAGCTTAGCTTTGAGCAACTCAATTTCCTTTTTCTTGGACATTCCTGCTTGTTCTAGTCCTGCACTTGCCTAGTCCTTGGTAGCCTCCTCTGTTGTGGCTAGTTTAGCTTCTAAGGTTTTGATGAGGTGATTTTTTTGCTTCAACTGATTTTTCAAAACCCCGACTGAAATTTTGTTTTCCGTAGCATACACCCCTAATGTACCGGCTATTTCTGTAGCAAACTCTTCTTTCTTCTTGTCTTTCCTATCGGTCAACAACTTCAACTTCTTGGACATTGATCCCTCTTCTTGATAGAATTCTCTTTTTACCACAACTTTTCTCTTTTTATCAAAAAAGAACTCATTTGGCGGAAGCTCTTCCATTCTTATAGGTCTCAATTATTCATTGAAAATCTACCCTGCATCTATGTTCCCTTGAGTTGACTGTAAGGGAGTAATGGAGGCGATGGGATCTTCGATTTGCTTAGCTGACTGGCCTAGAGTGGTAACTGGAGTCTTCTTTTTCGGTGGATCGGGAGTTTTTATTTCTGGTTTCGGACTCCTAGTTTGCTCCACCCCGTCCTGGTGTTCTTCTTTTCTGCGTGTTGAATCTTTTGAGCCTTCGGATCCTTTTTGCTGCACCTCTACTGTTATTGGATTTTCACCCCACAATACTGGGGGAAGACAACTCTGCCGATATTCTTGGAATTTTAAAACATCAGTCCTTTCTTTAGGAGCCAGGGCTTGTATCCGAGCCAAAACCTCGGCATAAGATCTCATGCCTCGAAAAATGTCATCAGAGGGAGAATTTTCATGCTCAAAACTTTTAAGCCTGCAATTAGCTAAGTGGTTACTTATGACCCTCTGTGGATTTTGCTTTTTGAATTCAACATGAACCAATTTTAGGTCCTCCAGGGATGCTGCCTCAACTTTAGCATGCCCAAAATCTAACAAAGAATGAGAACTTAAATGAATAGGAAAAGGTGGCCATACCTTCTTAGAATATCCCTTAATCTCCTTTCTTACACCACCGATTACGGTTTGTCTGGCAATCTCATAGCAAGCCAACCTATCGGGTATGAATAATGACAAGGCATTTGGAGGAACAGAAGTGCCGAAAACCCCGAGATATGAAAATTATGCTTTGACGTACCAGTCGGCTATACTGCTCAGATTTACCACGATACTGTTTGAGATCCTGGGTGGCGGGTGGCCGAAGATAGTGACATGCAGTGGTACCATCACCCAGTTAAATATTTCATACACAAAATCTGAGGCTTTGTCTTCCCACAACTTTGAATGGTAGACGTGGATGGGCTCAGCCTCTGATGGAGTCCAGCTCCAACTCATCAAGGGAAAAGGTGTCAGAAAACACATGGTGTCCATAATATATGTGGACATGAAGAATGAAGCAATCTTTCTACTCTCCCCCTACGCTCGATACTCTGTAACTCAACTGGTCAAACTATCAGAAAGTAGTTTAACCCAGCCAAAGGAACAACCTTTGGTGACTGTGTGAATTAGAGGCACCCACTGAAGGAAAAAATGTGTGGTGTCCTCTCTCCCATATAATCTGTAGGTCATCATAGAGATATATTTGAACTGTGGTTCCATAGAAGCTATTGAATATATACCATTACTGTCCGCCCTGAACTTCACAGGGTGTGAAACCCAATCTTTGATTAAACCAGACATAGTCTTGTTGTATTGCATACATTCCTTCTATTATAAATTCTGCAGGAATTCAACATTGTAAACAAAGTCCGACAGAGATGGAAACTTGTACATAGCCTGCAATTGTTCAGGTCTGAAAGTCTCAATGGTGACACTCTGCTCGTTGATGATGGTTCTGGTTGGTATATCTACATGGTCGAACGCCCACCGAACCATATCGTAATAAGGGAGAAGACGTGGCCTAGACACTATTTTATTCATTTGAGCCTGGACTACGATCTTATACTTGGTGATCAGGTCGTCTTTTTCATTTCCACTGGAATCATCCAAAACATCTACCAATTCATATTGTAGAACCTCAGAAATATATGACCAGGTCCTGACAGAGTCGACACTTCGAGGTGAAGTATCAGAAACGTTGTCTGAACCTTGTCCTGAAACCTCAACAATGTCTTTAGACGCTTTTCGCGGGGCCATGGCGGGGGATTCTACTTTAGCTCTCCTGCGATAAAAATATGTATACATACATAAATTAGTTCGCTTGTGAAAAGTTGGCTCTGCGATTATAAATGAAATTTGAGACAACAAATAAAAGATGCATGTCTTCGACTATTTAAAACTAGGTCGTCCTTAGGGACAGAATGGTCAAATCATTCTTAAATATAAATTTAGCAATAAAAACCAAACCCTTACTTGTCAATTCGCTTCATTTCTAATTAATGTCATAAATTTTGACAGTTCGTAATGAAAGTTGGTGCAAAGAAAGTTTAAAATTGCCTCAGAGACTGTGCATATTAATTTTCGTATCAAATCATGCTTTTTTTTTAAATGTTAATTAATCTTTCGACATTCGCCTCATCGAGAGTTTTCACTTTAACCCTTTACACCTCTAAAACCCAAGATTGCGACTATTAACTTTGGCTAATACAAAACGTAACCAGGATTAAGTGTTTAATTAATTACGTTTTTTATTTATATCGTGACTTTGCGACTCGGGGCTTCGAAGGTATAGCTCCCGGGAGGCTCATATGTCGAGTTGTGAAATCGCGAGATCACGATGATGTGATCTAATAAAAAACGAAAGACAAAACCGGATTAAGTGTTTAATTAATTAAGTTTATATTTATATCGCGACTTCGCGACTCAGGGTTTCGAAGGTATAACTTTTGAGGGAAAACACGCCGAGTTGCGAATTCTCGATAGAGCTTGACTGCGGCTAAATGTTTTACCTTTAACATTAACTCGGGTTACTAAAACAAGAATCTCACGGTTTCAGCTATCGGGGTTACGAAGGAAAGACTTTTGGAGCTAGCAAACGCCGAGACACGAAATCCTGATGATGCTTAACTGCGGTTTAGAGTATTTTTACTCTCGGTAAGGATCTGGGTAAAATTTTTAAAACTAGTTCACCGTTTCGCCCCTCGGGACTTGTAAACTATGTGATCTATAACTCCCGACATGCGACATCCCGAGGTTCAAAAGTAGAGACTCGTTTAAACGATTAAAAAATAAATCTTGCCTTAAGAGTATGATAACTGTCGCTGCTTGCACGATGAGACTTCTGAGATTTTAGTAAAAAATATGAAAACCGGCTTTCGATTTCAAACATTAAGATATGAAATTTTAAATAGGCTAAAAAACAAAGGCAACTCCAACATAGGCTCCAACTAGGGATCCCGTTTTCCTGCAAGATGGGAAGAATAGTAGACCACATGCCTATATTGGGTAAATGGAGTCAATGGATTTAATCTAGTGAAAATGTTCCTTAGAACATGATACTAAAGGGGAAAAGGACTTCGTCTTTTACCTTCGAAAAGGTTTGAAAACTCAGATACTTTTTGCACTTAGCTGTAGTCCCTTTCATGACTTTCTCCTTCTCGTTACCGAATTCAGGTCCGTGTTAAGACAATCAAAACAGTTCTAGGAGACCCAACAGATCTTGTGGCTATCGGCTTGCATCAAAAGAAGAAAATTATATGTTTTTAATCAGGAAGTCCTGTTTGAACTTGGGATGCAGATCAAGTTTTAAAAATAATTGGTTACTAGAGTAGAGTGATATTCGTGTATAACAACCTTACAGATATCTCAGATATTGCTTCACGACCATTGAGCCTGTTCAGTACCCCGGTGAAGTTATCTGGCCCTTTTTACTGAATTTCCTTTCACCACTTCGGAATATATTTATGCATTTAAATGCCGAGACGAGGGAAATCACTTCTGAATTTCCTTTCATAGTCTTTTGGACTAGATGGGGGCAATCATTTCTAAATTTCCTTTCACCACCTGTCTTATAATTTTCTTTTTTAGAGTGCGAAGATGGGGGCAATCAGTTTATATGAGGGCTGATATCTATGTAATATTTTGCATTATAGGTCTGTCAACTTACTTTGATTACTCGGTACCAACCTTTCCTTAACTTTCACAACACCTTCGTTCGCAGGGAGAAAGGGAAAAATTAATTTTTGGAGTTTCCTATTTGAGCAAGCCTTAATCTTCCGAAACTGTTGAAAAACCTAGAAAAGTCAGGATCACTTAAGCGTCACTTTGTTTAGCAAGGGACCGAGGAGTTGTGATGACTATCTTACTTTTCACAATCTGCTTTGAAGCTCTCGAGGTTAAAACGTAATCTCTTCTCCCTACGTATGCTAAATCGGAAAGATGATGGCTTTTCAAAGGTAAACCATAAAATAGAAAAGGGTGACAGATGGAGATCTATGAACTGAAAAACAGAGGTCCAAAAATCAAAACTGACTCTTGAAAATCTTTTTCGGGGGCGCTTTACTTTGATTAACTTGTTTATTTCGTTTGATTCTTTCGTAAACGATTAACCATTGAAATGTTCTTTTATTTATTAGTTTAGATGATGTTGTTGTATATTATGAGGTTATCTTGGTTTTCTTTGATATCCCTTCAGAACAAGTCTTTTAGGAAATCTCACCTTTACCTTACCGTTTCATTTTCTTTCCAAACTATCAAAAATCTTTTTTATCACCTGTTTAAGCCAATTTATTTTTTGATACACGACTTTCTGTGTACCTCTCCTGTTTGTTTTGTTTGCAGCTGGAAACCTGGAAAAAGGCAAATATGAAGGTTATCGAGGTTTTTTTTTTTTAAGGTGTCAAAAATTTGCGAAAGGAAAAGAAAATCAAAATAGCAATGCGTAATGAAATATATATACATATGTAAAAAAATCTATATATGAATATACAAATCTATTTTTTATTTTTTTTTGGGCGACTGCTTATGTCATATAATGCTTCAGGTGATGCCCGTTGACAGGGGTGTTGAGGATTTCAACATCTAGATTTTCTAGTAGGAAATAATTTTTTCCTTTGAGAGCTGAGACTCTGAATGGCCCATACCATAGGTGTTCAAATTTACCATGTTTCAC
The DNA here is from genome assembly GCA_010110895.2 of Picea sitchensis. Classification (NCBI taxonomy): domain Eukaryota; kingdom Viridiplantae; phylum Streptophyta; class Pinopsida; order Pinales; family Pinaceae; genus Picea; species Picea sitchensis. The sequence goes on from SNQJ01S0238283.1 coordinate 6,824, forward strand.
TGTTTCTTCCCTCCTTGTATCCCACCTTAAAACTAAATCACCTGGGAGGAAATCTCTGTCCTTTTCCCTACAGTCGAATAATGCCTTCATGTCATCTTGATACTTCTGCAACCTTTCATCTACTTTGACCCTGTGCTGTTGAACCTCGATTAGCTGGTTTATCCTCCTAGTGACATGATTAGGTTCTTCTTTCTGATCTTGCCACAATTTCATCATGGGGAGTGCTAAATTTATAGGTAACACCGCATCTATCCCATATACCATCTGGAAGGGGGAAATGGTGATAGAATTTTTAGTGCCTATGTGATTCGTCCATAAGGTGTACTTTAAATGCACATGCCAAGACTTTTTGTTTTCATCCAACACTTCCTTAATTATATTGATCAGGCTCTTGTTAGATGACTCAGCCAGTCCATTTCCTTGGGGGTAGTATGCTATAGAATGGCCAAGAACGATATTATACTTTTGGCAGAAGCTGATCATAGCCAGAGATTTGAAAGCCTAGGCATTATATGTGACTATCTTTCGGGGGCAGCCAAATATTGACAAAATATTGTCTTCTAAGAAATCTATTACCACCGAGTCAGTTTCCCTTTTGGTTGGAATAGCTTCCACCCATTTAGTAAAGTAGTCTATGGCAGTTAAGATCCACTTGTGTTGGGCGCTAGAATGTGGATTAATATCGCCTATAAAATCTAGCCCCCATTGTTGAAAAGGGGCTTCAGTTTTGACCGGAACCAAAGGTAGTGCTGGGAGTTTCTGTTTGCCTGCAAATAGATGACAAGGGTTACAGGCGCGGATCTTGGCATTAACATCTGAGAAAAGTTTTGGCCAATAATACCCAGCCCTTAGAATTTTGTAAGTTATGGCCCTCTAAGCGTGATGTCCTCCACACACTCCTTCGTGAAATTCACTTATAACCCTTTCTGTTTCCGATTCGACTAAGCAGATTAACAAGAAACCGAGTGGGTCTTTCCAATATAGTTGATTTTCGACAATACAATACTTAACCGCATGAAGCTTTAAATTCCTGGCTTTTGATGGCGATAGTTCACTCAGGAATTTTAGAGTCAGCAGGTAGGATACTATGTTTTTGTACCATTATGATGATACAAACTTCTCCTCGATCTTAATTGCATTTTTTCGTTCATCAAGCTCGTTTATGTTCATGTCTCACTCATATTCCTGCAGGCAGTTTTATCCAGAGCTTTGAGATTTGATTCAGCCAAAATCTTGGCCAAGCCTTGTCCCTTTATCAGCTTAGTAGGTTTGATTTCCAGGTCAAATTCTTGAATCTTGGCAAGCCATCGTCCTGTTTTCCCATCGCTGTCTGGTTGAACCAAAATATCTTTTAGAACTTGTAGGTACGTACACGATTATCTTGGATTGTAATACATATGTTCTAAATGCCTTCAGTGCTTTTACCATGGAATACACTTGTTTTTATATTATATCATATTTAAGTTCCGCGTCTCTGAGGCTCTTGCTGAAAAAAGCGATCGACTATTTGAAACCCTCTTCGTTTTTTTGGAGGAGCACCACAACAATCGTGTGTTCGGAGGCAAACGAGAAAATAAGAAATTCTTTTAGATGATCGGGGCTTGCCAATACAGATGCCTCGGCTATGACTTTCTTAATGTGTGTGAATGACGCTTTGGCCTCTATTGTCCACTTTACTTCGTTGTTCTTTTTCAGCATATCTGTGATCAATTTTACAATTTCAGCGAAATTTGGGATAAATATTCGTAAAAAATTTGTTTTTCCTAAGAAAGATTGAATTTCTTTTACATTTCTAGGAATGTTTATAGTGTCTATCGCTTCAACCCTCTTAGGATCAATCTTAATTCCATCCTTAGATACAATATGACCCAAAATATTACCTTCTTGCATGGCGAAGTGTGATTTCTTGGGATTTAAGGACAGACCAAACCTGCGACATTTTTTGAATGTTTGTTTAAGATGTACCAAATGCTCTTCGTCCGATTTGGAGAAAACCGTTAAATCATTGAGATACATGACTACGAACTTATCCCTCTCTCCGATGAAAGTGATGTCCATAGCGCATTGGAACGTGGCTCCTGCATTCATCAAATCGAAAGGCATTTTATCATACATGAACATACCCCAAGGGGTAGTAAACATTGTTTTTTCTTTATCTTGTTCATTCATGGAAATTTGATTATATCCAGAGAAATCGCCAATCATAGAAATTCTCTTCGCTCCAATTACCCTTTCTAGCACATGATCCATTTTAGGCAACGGATAGTTGTCTTTAAGAGACAACTTATTTAGATTTATGAAATCCACACACAGTCTAATTTCCCCACTCTTTTTTCTGACTGGGACCAGGTTTGCCATCCAGTTGGAATATCTCAGAGGTACTATAATTTTCTCCTCTAAAAGCTTCTTTGCTTCTCTCTCGACCATAGGCAATAAAATGGGGTTGATCTGCCTAAGATTTTGTCTAAAAGGTTTGACCCCAGGCTTTAGAGGTATCTTATGATCGATCACGGTAGTGTCGTAGGTTCTTAACTTGTCGTAAGACCAGGCAAAGATGTCTTTAAATTGTCTGAGTAGGTCCTTATACTTGCCTTTTACTTCAGGGGGGAGGAGTTTAGATGTTTTAACCATCCTGGACTCTTCTTAGGTTCCTATGTCACATTCCTCAACCTCTTCTGGTTGGGGTTGTAAGGTGGATTTTACAGGTATGTCATTTTGATCAAACAGTCTTTCCAGAGGGATCCGTCCTTTCGGAATTTGGTTATTTTTTAGGACCAGCATGCGATGATTTGTAATTTTGTCTTGGAAAGCTTGAGGGTCCTCTCCTTCTTGCATGATCCATATAGGGTCATTCTTATTTTCTTAATCTGCGTGAGTTTCCGAAAATTCACCTATTGCTTCAAGAAACTTCTTAATTTGTTCATCATCCTCAAAAACCTGCCAGTGCTGGATATTATCCGGGATAGATGGTCTGTGTCTTATCTCTATGTGATATTTTAGTTTAAAGGTTGTAGGAGGAGTGAAAGTTGAAGTTGCTTTAGCTAATGCATCAACCTATAAGTTTTCTATGCGTGGGATGAAGTGGACATTTACAGACGAGAATAAGTTTTCCATTATATCCCAGGCACAATTTCTGTATGATCTTAATCTGGGATGCTTGGCCTGGTATTGTCAATTTATTTGTTTGACTATCAACTCCTCTTCTCCATATATCTCTAGGTTTTTTTTATCTTTAGCCTCTTGGAAGCCTCTAATCCTAAGACCAAGGCTTCGTATTCACAAACATTGTTAGTATAATCTATATCCCATTATAGTCTGTAAGAAAAAGGGACAACAAACTTTTCTTCAGGTGCCACGAAAAGCACTCCTGCACCTGCCCCTTCGCAAGACGAGGCACCGTCAAAAAACATTTTCTAGATACCGATGTTACACATATCCTCGGTCATGTAACTTGGATCTTCATGCTTTATATCGTTTTCCTTTGTGCAACCATCTAAACCGTCGTCAAAAGATAAGATACAATTTCCTAAATCTTGATCTGCAATGTAAATAGGGAAGTTGTTCGGATTTTGAGGGTCGCTTACTGTATATGATAACCTTGTCTCCCTATAAAACCGAGTAAATTTCCCACCAAACACAGGAATCGTGGCGTACGTCATATCCCGTTGAAGAGAACCCCCCAGCTTGGCTCCCCATGACCTAGACAACAATAAGCCGTATTTGGGGGGAATATCAGCAATGACCACATCCATCAAGATGCTCTTAACTGGGACCCGTGCTAGGGTGACTACTAAATCCTTTATCATTCCCATACACTTAAATTTTTTCGAATCAAATGAGTAAAGATCTCCATAAGGTCTAGTGATCTGGAGACCCAATTTGTCCATAATAATTTTAGGCATCACGTTATGTGAGGCTCCAGAGTCTAGCATGCAATTATGTAGCAGTTGATCATATACATTTAAGGTGATATAAAAGGGAGCAATAGTGTCTTTGGCCCCTTCAAAATGTGGACCAAAAGTGATGTTGGGATTATCATCTTCCAAGTTCAAAATGTCAAATTGGCTTTCTAGCTCTGAAACACCTATCACTTTGGTAATATGCTTTTGATAAACTGGGTTTTTCGCTAACTCTACCAGAGGAATTGGTATCTTAATTTTATTTATCTCATTTTCAAAACTGAAAACTCCACTCACCTTGTCTGTTTCTCTAGTTGGGACTTTCGAATCCTTATTTTCCAACTTATTTGTCTGGACTGCCTTATTACTCATGATCTTGGTTAAATTTGTATTTGTATTAGCTGCTTCGATTTCCTGTGTTTTAGTCTCAACCTTTTCCACTTCGGGTTCTTGTGCATTTATTACTTTCGCTTTGCTGTTAGGTAACATAGTTTCTTCTGGGGTAGGCTCATAAGTTTGACCTCTTGGGAGAATTTTCTTAGGTTGAGTAGTTGAAATAGGCTTACCTTTAGATCTCAAGTTATACCTAGGTTGGACCTTGGCCATTATCATACTGGTTTCTTCTTGATAACTACAAAGGTCAATATAATCTCTTTCTTCACCCTCAGTAGACGATTGTTGAGTGTTTAGATATTTTTCATAATCCTCTCTAGTCAGGTAAGGTTGTGTGCAGTCATCACCCAAGTTCGTGACATCATCATCTGAATCTCCAAAATCTTGGAGATCATTCACTCCTATAAAATTTTCGTTTTTTAGGGGAGTTTGTATTTTATGATCTTCGTTCTTTATCTATCTTTGCTGATTTGTGGGATTGGGATTCTTCCTAAAATCCTTTTTGGCGAAAGAATCAGCTTTGGCTTGTTCTAGATCCATTTTGGATATCTTATTAGACAGTTCCTTAATTACCATGGCCATATCGTCTACTTTGTCATCTGTGTATCTATTAGACCTTGATGGCCCTACTTGTTCTTTAAAGCATCTAGTTTCTCAGTTTCCTGCTTCTACTTTAGCTTTTAACTTACTAGAAGCCATCATATTTGACTCAATTTCTACAACATCATCTTGCATTTGGTTTAGAGTAGCTCCCCTTCTTTCTCGTAAAAGAAGTGCAAAATCTGGTTCGAAAGCCCCCACGAAAGTTACTTTGGCGGCAGGTTGGGATGGTTTAACCTCGACTGGAATTTTGTTATACAGCTTGTTGAATCTTTGAATAAACTCCATGACTGTTTCTGAATTATTTTTTCTTGAAGACCCAAACTCAGTTAAATAGTATAGGTGGTCCTTTCTTTCACCCCATTGTCTAAGGAAAGCATCTTCCAAGGCATCATAGGACAAGATAGATCTTGCAGGTAGACTCCGAAACCAAGTTCAGACCTGACCTTTGAAGGTTTGTATGAGAAGCCTCGAATACACATCTTCATGTTCGAGACCTAGGATGTCTACCAATTGATCAAAGAAATTTATGTGTTCGGCTGCAGTCAGATCTCCTTCTCCAGTGAATTTTGACAAATTTTTTATATAATTTTTGGGAAGGTCGTGCAAAGGAATGGGCAATACCAAAGGAGTGTATCTTGCTGCCACTTTAGCAAACACTCTGGGAGGGGGGAATGGCCCTTGGCCTCCAGATCCTCCCCCAAGAGCACCTCCTCCTCCTCCTCTGACAACCCCTCCACCTCTCCCTCCGGCGGCTGCCATCGTTATTAGTGGAAAGTTGTAAAGGGGGTTTGGGAAGATTTAAAGTGAATCTTTACTTTCTTCGCAGGGCGAAAAATCCGAGGATGATTGGTAAGGGGTGCAAGGGATTGAATCTTCGGACTTGCAAGAGATGTAGTCAGGGGAACCAATGGGTGTGGAAACTAGATGTGTGAAATATTCTTCGAGATTGTGTGAGGTCGCGAAATTTGACTGAAGAGTTGATGATATATTGACAGTAGATAAATTTTCTACATGACTTTTTCCTTTATGTTCTACAGGGTTTATCGGACGGGTTTCACTTCTAACTTCATAGCAGTTTGATGTTAGATACTTAGTGTCAAAAAGAGGGCTGCGTGAAGTTGAAGGTTCAGAAGAACTCTTGTTCTTTAGTTGTGGGTATTTAAGCTGATAGACTGTAGGGGTCGGCTTAAGAGAGCCTATCACCTTTAAAATATTCTCAGGATTGGTAATGGGTGTGGTTTGTTTACCATCCAGGTTTTTTCTGGTATTCCTTCATCTAGATGTCATCTTATTAATCATGGAGTTGCCAAGTGAAAGATTGGAAATCATTTAAAAGGTGTGCACTCTTTGTTCACTATCAAAGGGTGGCACTTTCAATGAAAAAATTGTCATTTTCCCAGGGAAAAAGACTTCGTAACTTCGGTCCCTAGAAACGACGCCAAAAAGATGTTGTTCCAGAGTGTGTACTTAAGGATTAGAAGTACAGTGTCTAGGCATCTGAAAGTGAGTAAGGGGTAGAGAAGGAAGAAATGTCAACCTTTGGCAAGGGAAGGTAGGGCTGATTTCTAGGTTGTTGTCTAGATTCCAACTGTTCCTGGATGTTTATGTCCCTTTCAATCGCTGCCCATGAACGTTCCAGTTCGAACCAAGTAGTGGCTGTTTTAAGAATAGTATAAAAAATATTCAGGGCCATATGTGTTTGATCTGATAGTCCGGGTTCAATATTAGGCTGTCTTGTCACAGGGACAGTCATAGAGGAACAAAATGATAAGAAAATCTCAATACTTTTTTAGATGATGTCTCGATTTTGGTCATATAAAGGAGAGTTATAGCTCCGGTAGTGAAAACAGGGTGAAAACCAAAGGCCCTTTCCCATAACTGAGTTATATTTTAATAAATGTGTATGAGGTGTAAGAAAACATTAAGCTGTCTATCATGTAAGGCTCCTATCAAGGGAAAATCTCACTTATAAACAGAAGAAGATAAAGATAAAGAAATAACCCGATAAAGCATAATATATATATATATATAAATATAAAATGTTCACTGGTCTTATACTTGCTGATAGCCAGTWCAGAGGAAAAATGGTAAACAATATAGAAAACTAAAATTTATTCACTATAGTAGAGGTTGTACTAAATTATAGCGAAGCATTCATCAGATACATATATGAAATGAAATTAGATATGAAATACAAGGAAACAAACTCATAACACAGTCATAACGGAATTGAGAATCTTCGGATTTGCTTTATATTAACTCTTGAGGGAGAAAAATCTCTATTACAATCRACCCAAAAAGGTCCAGCCCTTTTTTTCTTCYTTCTATTGTATATTTATACAAATTTACATATGATGGAATCCCAATCRTTCCAGGATTTTTAGTTACAACGAGAATGAGATCAATCATTTCATTTCTTCATCCTATGTCTTTRTTTGGTACTAGAAGCMTGCCTTCTCACRTGCTTGGTACAAGTGACACATTTTTCCACCAGTCGAGATATCAACCTTGAAGGTTCCGCTTGACAATTGGCCTAAAAAATGTAACAATCTCTGACTAATTGTGACAACCTTTCTTCCATATGTTGGTATAGGGTGTCAATAGTGCACAATTGCACTCTTGGTTTAATAATACATTTATCTATTTGAACTATGTCTGCTAGAGTTACTTGTGAGACTTCAGACAAATCTCTTTCTTCTTTCTCATTTATGTCAAGCGAGAGTTTTTCCATATTCATTTGGCTCAGCGTCTCAACATTACTCTCGCTATCAATTCCTAACAGATTTCCATCTATAGAACTGAAAGCCTCTTCATAGGATTTCTTTACCTTCTTGGCTTGCAATTTTCCTTCTGCTATGTTGCGTTCTCATTCTTTCAACAAAATATTACCTCGGGTCTGTTCTGAAATGGAAAACTTAAAACTTTCTCCTGATTCCCTGTTTGCTGTAGCTATTACAGCCTCTTGAAATGCAACTCGAGCCGCTCCAACTTCTCTCTCTCTGACATATAAGTTTTCTAATACTTGATCAATAAGCAGACAATTGTCCGGAATCGTCTCTACCTTGGCAAGTAAACTTCGCTGGGCTGCAGAAACTCTGCTCTGAATCTCCATAGCCTAGGACTAGAATATCCCAATATTTATAACTTGGCTTTCGACAGACTCTAATGTAACCTATAGTTTCTCAGTCAAGTCTCTTTGCTGGCCTACTTGTATCTGACTGGTCTGAGCTACCAGCTCTGGTTGTTCGAGCTTAACTTTGAGTAGCTCAATTTCCTTTTTGTCGGTCATTCTTGCTTGTTCTAATCTTGCGCTTGCCTGGTCCTTGGCAGCCTCCTCTGCTGTGGCTAGTTTAGCTTCTAAGGTTTTGATGAGACAATTTTTTCGCTTCAGCTGATTTTTCAAAACCCCGGCTGAAAATTGGTTTGTCGTAGCATACGCCCCTAATGTACCGGCTATTTCTATCGCAAACTCTTCTTTCTTATTATCTTTCCCATCGGTCAACACCTTGAACTTCTTGGCCGTTGATCCCTCTTCTTGATAGAATTCTCTTTTTTCCACAACTTTTCTCTTTTTATCAAAAAAGAACTCATTTGGCGGAAGCTCTTCCATTCTTATAGGTCTCAATTCTTCGTTGAAAATCCACCCTGCGTCTATGTTCCCTTGAGTTGACTGTAAGGGAGTAATGGAGGCGATGGGATCTCCGATTTTCTTAGTTGATTTGCCTGGAGTGGTAACCAGAGTCTGCTTTTTCGGTGGATCGAGAGTTTTTAGTTCCGGTTTTGGACTCCTAGTTTGCTCCTCCTCGTCCTAGTGTTCTTCTTTTCTGGGTGTTGAATCTTTTGAGCCTTCGTCTCCTTTTTGTTGCACCTCTACTGTTATTGGATTTTCACCTCTCAATACTGGGGGAAGACAACTCCGCCGATGTTCTTGGAATTTTAAAACATCATCCCTTTCTTCAGGAGCCATGGCTTGTATCCAAGCCAAAACCTCGGCATAAGATCTTGTGCCTCGAAAAATGTCATCCAAGGGCGAATTTTCACGCTCAAACCTTTTAAGCCTGCAATTGGCTAAGTGGTTACTTATGACCCTTTGTGGATTGTACTTTTTGAATTCAACATGAACCAATTTTAGGTCCTCCAGGGCTGCTATGTCAGCTTTAGCATGCCCGAAATATAACAAAGAATAACAACTTAAATGAATACGAAAAGGTGGCCATACCTTCTTATAATATCCCTTAAGCTCCTTTCTTATGCCACCGATTACGGTTTGTCTGGAAATCTCACGGCAAGCTAGCCTATTGGGTATGAATAATGGCAAGGCATTCAGAGGAACAAAAGTGCCGAAAACCCTGCGAAATTCTGCTTCGACGTACCAGTGGGCTATACTGCTCAGATTTACTGTGATACTGTCTGAGATCCTGGGTGGTGGGTAGAAAAAGATAGTGACATGCAGTGGTACCATCAACCAGTTAAATATTTCATACACAAAATCTGAGGCTTTGTCTTCCCACAACTTTGAATGGTAGACGTGGATGGGCTTAGCCTCTGATGGAGTCCATCTCCAAATCATCAAGGGAAAAGGTGTCAGAAAACACATGGTGTCCATAATATACACAAACATGAAGAATGAAGAAATATTTCTTCTCTCCCTCTGCGCTCGATACTCTGTAACTTGACTGGTCAAACTATCAGAAAGTAGTTTAGCCCAGTCGAAGGAACAACCTTCGACGACCATGTGAATTAGAGGCACCCACTGGAGGAAAAAATGTGTGGTGTCCTCTCTCCCATATAATCTGCAGGTCATCATAGCGATATATTTGAACTGTGGTTCTAGAGAATCTATTGAATATATCCCATTACTGTCCACCCTGAACTTCGCAGGGTGTGAAACCAAATCTTCTATTAAACCAGACATAGTCTTATCGTATTGCACACATTCCTTCTATTTGAAATTATCCAGGAATTCAGCATTGTAAACAAAGTCCGACACAACTGGCAACCTGTACATAACCTGCAATTGTTCGGGTCTGAAAGTCCCAATGGTGACCCTCTGCTCGTTGATGATGGTTCTAGTTGGTATATCTACATGGTCTAACGCCCACCAGACCATAACGTAATAAGGGAGTAGACATGGCCTAGCCGCTATTTTATGCATTTGAGCCTGGACTATGATCTTGTACTTGGTGATTAGGTTGTCTTTTTCATTTCCACTAGAATCATCTGAAACATCTACCAATTCGGAATGTAGAACCTCAGAAATATACGACCAGGTCCTGATAGTGTTGACACTTCGAGGTGAAGTATCAGAAACGTTGTCTGGACCTTGTCCTGAAACCTCAACAGTGGCTTTAGATGCTTTTCATGGGGCCATGGAGGGGGATTCTACTTTAGCTCTCCTGCGATAAAAATATGTATACATATAGAAATTAGTTCTCTCAAGAAAAGTTGGCTCTGCGATTAGAAATGAAATTTGAGACAACAAATAAAAGATCCATGTCTTCGACTATTTAAAACTAGGTCGTCCTTAGGGACAGAACGATCAAATCGTTCTTAAATATAAATTTAGCAATAAAAACCAAACCGTTACTTGTCAATTCGCTTCGTTTCTAATTAATGTCATGAATTTTGACAGTTCGTAATGCAAGTTTGCGCAAAGAAAGTTTAAAATTGCCTCAAAGACTATGCATATTAATTTTCATATTAAAAAAATGGAAATGCTGACTTAGCTTAATTAATCATGTTTTTTTTTTAAATGTTAATTAATCTTTCGACATTCACCTCATCAAGAGTTTTCACTTTAACCCTATACACCTCTAAAACCCGAGATTGTGACAATTAGCTTTGGTTAATACAAAACGTAACCACGATTAAGTGTTTAATTAATTACGCTTTTATTTATATTTCGACTTTGCGACTCGGGGCTTCGAAGGTATAGCTCCCGGGAGGCTCGTATGTCGAGTTGCGAAATCGCGAGATCGCGATGATGTGATCTAATAAAAAAGGAAAGACAAAACCGGAGTAAGTGTTTAATTAATTACGTTTATATTTATATCGTGACTTCATGACTCGAGGTTTCGAATGTCTAACTCTTTAGGGAAAACATGTCGAGTTGCGAATTCCCGACAGAGCTTGACCGCGGCTAAATTTTTTACCTTTAACATTAACCTAGGTTACTAAAACAAGAATCTCACAGTTTCAGCTATCGGGGTTACGACGGTAAGAATTTTGGAGCTAGCAAACGATGAGACACGAAATCCTGATGATGCTTAACTGCGGTTTAGAGTATTTTTACTCTCGGTAAGGATCTGGGTAAAGTTTTTAAAACTATTTCGTCGTTTCGCCCCTCGGGACTTGTAAACTATGTGATCTATAACTCTCGACATGCGACATCCCAAGTTTCAAAAGTAGAGAATCGTTTAAATGATTAAAAGATAAATCTTTCCTTAAGAGTATGATAACCATCACTGCTTGCATGATGAGACTTCTAAGATTTTAGGGAAAAATATGAAAATTGACTTTCGATTTCAAACATTAAGATATGAAATTTTAAACAGGATAAAAAACAAAGGCGGCTCCAACACACACATTAAAACTGAATACCTGACGTGAACAATATTTGAATCTAAAGAACATATAATAATTATTTGATAATTTTGAACATGAGCATGCATACCTGGACGTGATGTGAGAAAAATGATCCCTCGGGGCCAAGTGTGGATGGTGACCCGGGGAATGTGACTGTGTAGGCAGTGGGATCTTGATCTCGTGGTGGAAGACAGATCGAGAAACAAAGACTCTGAGCTCCTGTAACTGAGTGTGGAAGTTTGGAAAAAGGGACTATATATGGTTGTGGGGCCCACAATGCCACCTCATTTGTACCCGCTGCTATAATGAATTGATGAGAGTATTTGGAGGAGTTTTTGATATTACTGAAGTTCGAGCCGACCGATCCAGGATTGACGAGAGTTAGGTTAGTGGTCCCATCCTCCTGCACAATAGCTAGTTTCTATTTTTTGGGTAGGGGTCGTATGGAGGGTCGTACGAGGGTATTTGTTAGGGGTGGGCCCACTAATGTACGGGAGAAGGAAAGATACCTACGCTAATATGCATGGGTATAACTCCTTCTCTTGTTCATGATGTGCGTTTGTGATGAATACAACTGTGAATGGGGGTGTGTGGGTGGGAAGCATAGGTGCACATGTTATGCACGCCTGTTCAAATTATAGTTGCACACTGTGCACAACTATTTCTTAGACAACTACACATCAATGCGTAGCTGTGTAGAGAACATGTACGCACATGTGGGTGTGACACTTGTGCATTGATGCACATATGTTTCTCCTACAACTGTGCATTGATGCACAAATGTGCGAAGAATAGGAGCGCATATGTACGCGCCTGTGGGTGTGACATCCGCGCACTTGAGGCGAAGCTAAGGGGTTTTTGGAAAATTGAATTTGTTGGTATTTTTGATAAATGATGATTACTGACCAAATGTTTCTGTGTGAATGCAGGTGATCATCTCATCATTCAAGTCCATTGGAGGGAGTGAGACTACGAGCACCTTTAGGAGGCAGTGAGATAGAAGCCGGGTGTTTGGAGGAACTTGGCAGCCTGTGGGATGCTCAAGTTCTTCTATTTCCCATTGATACGGTCATAGGAGTACCTTCTCTAGGTCTTGATATTGATGTGGAGCACTGATATGAAGTGATTCATTGTGTGGGTGAAATAGTTGACATTCTCAGTTTTGGAGGATGTATATTTCTTGATGGGGTTTCCCTTTCGGGGAATGGCCCTTCCTACTAAGCCCCAACTTCCAGGGGATATGCGGTTGATAGACTTGGCACATGATTACTATTCGGGGTCTAACCCAATGTCGGGTTCAGTTGTCCGCATTGAGGCGATGGATGCGCTTTTGCATCAGTGCATCACATATATGATTGTGAGGATCTATGGATCCTTATCTACTCAGTGGATCAGTGGTGGTGAGTTGAGTATTATGCAGAGGGTCCTTGATGGAGACTTTTTCTCCTGGAGTCTAATGTTGCATTCCAGGATGATGGGTCAAATTCACTAGTGTCAGACCACTGACTCTGGTGAGTTTTCCTTTGGATCCATCCTGGTAGCATAGTTTTTGGAGAGGGTGCCCATGTTGTGCCCTAGGGTGTTGCTTCCTCCTACAGGGCTGCAGGAGCCACGATTTATGCAGTGGTCTCAAATTTTGGTACGACACAGAGGGGGATATGGTGGCCATTATTTTATGACCACGTTGGCATGTGTGTGGCATCTCATGCCACATATTATCCCGTGATTCCCATATGGTGGGATGGATTTCTAGCACGACCTGAACATAGTTTTTCCTCCAGGAAAGGTGTGGGACTAGAGACGTATGTTTGTGCGTTTATGTTTTGTAATTTTGATAGTGTAGCATATGTTTAGATGTATATGTATGTTGACTCTATATTTGTTTTTGTGTTTGTAGATATGGGGTTGCGAGGTGGAGATGGTTGAGGAGCCGATGCACCAGGGGCCAGTGAGACCATCATGGGAAGAGCCATGGGTGGGAGAGAGACATCAGAGGGATGAGGCTAGTGCAA
>SNQJ01S0238284.1:0-13690 GCA_010110895.2 Picea sitchensis
AAAATTACACAAGTTACATTGATGCAAGGAAAAGGAAATTTATTGGTCAACTCCAAACTAAATTGATGTCTTGGAAGGAAGGTATTAAGGTGGACTACTCATGTAATGAGAAATACTTTCCCAAAATGTGTCAATGTTCAGTATTTAAAAATATCAATAAGTAACTTCTTCGTCATTGTGTTAATGACCCTTTTCAAGCAACCTATAACTCTAATATTCAACTTCATTGGTGTATGTTTCATGCGGCTTCTCTTGTAGGAATTTTTGGAAGATTCTTAACCCTTTTTTCTCCTCAAATTTGTCCAAGGATTCCAAGAATATTTGTTTTCTTGTAATGCATTTTGGGCTTAGACTATGTGCACATTGGTAATGTAGCTTGATATTTTTATTAGAAGAGTTTTAAATTTAATTTCAAAGTCAAATTTGTTGTTGCTTCAATTTTTTTAAGCTGGTTATGGACGATGTACGTTTCCTCCATATTATTGAATTGGGTTTGGGCACATTCGAGAATAATATGCATATTGTTTCATCGTATTTTAAATTTCTAATGGTATATTGATTGTCTCTGAATAGTTATTTGTTAGGCTATTGAATCCTGTGTTTTATGTCCAAGGTGCTTCTCATTTTCTAATTTGAACTTGTGGAGAAAAAAGTTATCACTGACATCATCAAAGCATCAACATAATCACATAAACTTGTATTGATAAATTGCATGCATTATGGATGTAGGCAGGGTCCTAGGGGACCTTGTTTGGCCAAGGATTCTTTTCTTTTGAAAAAGAAGTGGAGTAATCAATTTGACATAGTGGCATTGAATCTTGATTAAAGAGACAAGTTCCAAGAAAAGTTCTATGTTAGTGTAGTTTAATGCAAACTTAGGATTTTCCATCAAAGTTTCCTTTGTATGCAGTACACATGCAGCCCAGGAAATCTATTGCAAGAACCCCTCCTCCTTTTCCTAAGTTTGCAATCACCTATAATGAAATATAGAATACTTCATAGAGCATCAAGTTCCATCAAGAATAGATAGACTTCTTGTAGAAGGTATCCACTCCATTCCATAAATGATAACGATAATATCTCTCCATAAAATAAAAAAGAAATAATGGTCATAGTTTTGAATTGTTCCCTAACAATTTTGAGAATATAAATCAAGGATCCACTTATCAAAGGAAAAGTAGTATATAGTGCACCCGGCATGCAATTTCAATATTGTGGAACTTTGCAACTTTTCTCTTAAATTCCAATAGAAATTTCTCACTCTCAGTTAAACCTTTGGGTTTAGGTGCTTGCCAATGTTGCATTTATTTGATCACAAAATAGCTTGCCAAGATTGCAAAGATATTAAAAATTCCCAACAATAGGTACATGTGCAAATTGATCTTTAGTGGTAGAATGTCAACTAAATAAATTAATACCCAATAAGGGAGTGATTTCAAGAAAAGGTAATACATTTTATATGGTAACAATACGATGTGTAAGTCCCCCTCTATCATGTGGCTTAGAAGGCAAATATCACTATAATATAGATTTATCATTTTACCCAATCTGAGATACAAAGAACTAACAAAAAAAGTTGAACAATATGATGGCTAAAAAATTATATGGTAACAATATGATGTTTAAGTCCCCCTCTATCATGTGGTTTACACAGAAAATATCATTGTAATACAGATTTATCATTTTACCCAATTTGAAATACAAAGAACTAACAAAAACAGTTGAACAATATGATAGCTAAAAAATTATATGGTAACAATATGATGTGTAAGTATTCCTCTATCATGTGGCTTACAAGGAAAATATTATTGTAATACAGATTTATCATTTTACCCAATGTGAAATACAGGGAACGAACAAAAACATCTGACCATGCACACATGGCACAATGATAAGCAACATACATTTTCTTCATATTAGGGTGTAATATTACAATTTCCAATATGCACCAATGTAAATATCTTTGTTACCCTAACATGACTGGAAATTGTACATTTAGTTTCTCCTTCTACATGATCTTCCTGTGATTTGCATAATTTCCCACTGAAAGAAAAACATAGTGATTAACTGATTTTTTTCTTTTCCCCCCTAGGTGGGGGTTCAATTGCAACCATTATTACTGGTGTCAAATTAGTATAATTTGTGGGAACACCATACTACAAACTCTTTGACATCATGTTTTAGCTTCTTATGCAGTTGTGGGAAGTCCAGTGGAGCAAAAGAATCATGCAAAGGATGGAAATAAATCTATCTCATCAATGTCATCATCTCCCAACCATATTTGTTTTGGATCGGTTGTACTTGTGTTACTTGATCCAGTGGACACCATGACAATTTTTAGCAACTCAGTTCCATATTGTACGTCCCAAGCTATGAAAAATTTATACATTAACATGTCTCCACTTGCTACTATTTTACCACATAAGGTGTTTCCTAGGGTTGTTACCTCTTCTGAGGAAATTTTGGCTCCACCAAATCATGTCTCCTTGCACATGCCCATTTTTGAATCAATGAGCAACTTTTCTTTGGACCTGTCTCCTTACACATGCCCATTTATGAATCAATGAACAACTTTTATTTGGACCCTTAAACTAAAATTATATCAGGAACAAAAACAATCATGTCCACGGGGGCTTACACATCATATTGTTACCAAATCCAATTATCCATTGAAATGAATGTGGAATTAGTCACAATTGATTCTCATAAGACTGAAATAATCTCAAGAAGGTGGAGAATCATACCCATTGAATCCTAAAATTAAACAAACAAGTGGGGGAGACAATTCCCATCGTCATCCATGGAAAAAATAAAATAAAAAAGGTAATGTAGAGGTCATATGAAAAACAATTTGGTTTAGATGAATAGCAAAGACATTAATAGAATGCTCAACAACAATGTTTCTATAGAAATAAACTTAAAACAAGCACAAGCTCCAAATAAAGAGGAAAGAAGAGCTCACCAACTAGTAACTACAGTTCAGAACTCGTAGTCTCTCCCCCGCCCCTGTTTATCACTGGATCAATAGAAACAACAGGTGGTTGGCTCGAGTCAAGGCCAACCAGTGAAGATATTGAGTGAAGGAAAACCATCACAACCATTTACATATACATGGGAAAAATCATTCCCATTGAAATCTATGGGCGAAATCAGTGACATAAACACTTAATTCGAGCAGATGGGGGGGAATATTTTCCCTGAAGTCTTGGTTCAAGGATGTGCAGGGCGATTCACCCACAAAAAAACTATATTCTACAAAACCAAGGTGAATTGAAAATTTTGTCATGAAATCGAGAGAGCGAACCATCTTTGCACAGGATTTTCGAACTTTCCCTATGGGACAAATGATTTACCATATATATATTTTTAATTTTATTATTTGGGCAAAAAAATTAATTTTCTTAAAAACTATTTCAGTAAAAATCTGCCCCTTCAAAAATTTAAACCCTAAAATTTCACCCATGAGCGAAATTTCGCCCCTAAAATCATCTATGTATTTAAACATGTGGCATTTAAATTGACAGACTAAAGTAGAAATTGGAAACACATAGGCCTAGAAAAATATAACTCTTCCACACTCTTATTTAGCATTTAGTAGCACACCTACAGGTGGCCATTTAGTAGCACACCCCACAAATAATCATTCAACAACATATAGAGGGTATAGTGAAATTAACTACAACTATGTATAACTAGAAACTAAAAATAAACAAACTAATTACATGCAAAAAAAGAAAACAACAGCATAGTACCTTACCTTGAGTGGCCCCCCTCAAGGCTCAACCTGTTCCTGAAATCATAGAATCACCAGGACGAAATTAAAGCAAAAACCAACAATGTATTAAGTCTGTAAACGAAGATTACACAAATTTTGTCTTCCAAATTAGACACTAGAAACTTAGTTATGCGCTCATGAACACTTACATGTATATATACAAAAAGGGGGAATCTTCTCACTCTAATAATAAAGAGACAATCCCCTTATATTCTGCAAACAATTTAAACAAAAAACTAGAATAGTTGATAACAAGGTTTATGCTTTATGCCCAATAATTGGCTCAATTGTACGACTCATGCTATTAGCCAATAAGAATGTTGATTCCTTTCCTAATTCTATGGGATGCATTTAGTTAAATATTCAAGTGGGAATTATAAACCGTTATGTTGTTGGTGCACATGCAAGTGTGTTGTCATATCCTAGAATATTTTGTATGTGGAGCAATTAGTATGTTGAGGGAACTTGTACATTGCAAGAAACTTTTATATTAATATTTGATAGTCCTTCTATCACCTTGCAACCTTTACTTAATGGTTCAGAAGACTTGGAAATGTTGACATCTTTTGTATTTGGTTATCTCAATCAATTGTGAACACACATAATCTAAGTTGTTATAGGCCTGATTATGTAGCAGGCTACTACAGGCCTCATTCAATAGAAAACATATTTTAACACATGAGAACCCCATAGTTGTATCAGCTATTAATGACTTTAAATATGTGGCAAGGGATGTGCAATGACACTAATTTGAAGAATCTATAATATGTAAACCTTTAAAGTAAAAATCTGTAACAACTTGTCCACACTTGTTCACACATGAGTTGTCACTTCAAAAGTAAATACAGAACACGTTACTTCCCCTAATGTTAATCATAAATCCAATGAAATATTAATAAATGCAATTGGAAAATCACCTTGAGCCTAAATCCCACATATGATAATTAAAAGGATAAGACAGGGTTATAGTTAAATGATAAGGATTTAAAAAGAAGGAAAAGAAGATGTCAAATGATGGTAATTTTGTGACTCATCATCTCCCCCAAATTGAATATGTTGCATGTCCTCATGCAACCCTGTACCTCTATATCAACCAAACTATAAGGACACATATTGAATGATGTTTCATTTTTCAATTCATACCAATCATTTTTTTCTCACTATAATGGATTCCCTTTGAAGCATAGATCAAGTCATTAAGTCTCCTTCCAATTTGCACAAGAAAATAGGGTAAGTGGACACAAGATTATAATGTTTCCTTTGTTGTCAATTAGGTCTGCTTGATGGTCTGCATAAAGTATTTGTGCTATTCTAAGCTTCCATGGACCATCCTACAAGAGGCAATCTGTATCAACTTGATGGATCTACAACAACTAATAAATGGCCTATTTCTTAGCACAACATGCCAGAAGGAGGTCTAAAACATGGGTGTTCTAATCTTTGTAGTTGTGGCTTCCAATGAATAGGTTGGTAACATAATTGATTCTTGAATACTCCATTGGCATTATATGCAGTGCACAACATTTCTATGAATTCTGAATTTCACAACCCACCAAGCACCTTTGTAAAATGTACACAACATGTAAGAAATTATTTGCAATCCTCATACCATATGTAGTGTATCCTCCAATGAGTCTCAGCTTGATTGTTGCTTAATGTTTCTTGTGGTTTAGCATGTTCATTTCCTCAGGTTGTCCATATCAACTACTTGTTTTTATGTTGTTGGTTCTTGTGGAGCAACGACAATGTCGTTTTTCTTTTTTTTCTCATGTTGTTGGTTCTTGTGTGACATCAACAAGACCTTCTATTGTCTACATTTTTTATGTCTTCATTTGTTTCGACTTTTGGATCTTCAGTGTCATTTTCAAATCGTTGTCTTGGATTTTTAATATTCTCTCACTTGTGATTTGTTACATTAGCCAAATCTAACAAAATCACTATACTTCATATTGAGTTGGCTAGACTTAATATGTTGATTAAATTCAATAATTCCAAGACATTTTCAAGACCATTATTAACTCAAAAGAACCAATGTGAATAGAGATCCACAAATTTTCATGTTGGAAGAAAACATGCATAAATAAATAAAGGAAAGTTTGAAAGCCTTCTTCTTAGCCCAGTACCAATTTTTAGTATAACTTTCTCTACACCTCTTTGCTAAGACATCGGGCCCACACAAACCACAACAACTAAGAACATCATTGTGTCAAATGCATTTTATCTGAATATAGTTTCTTGATGATGGTTCTTGTGTAATGACATCTATGCTTGATGTAGCAACACTAATGTCCTTCCTTGAACAACTTTTACTCCTTCTCATTTTGGGACATTTAGGGAGGTGTTGGAATGGATTTAAGTTGTGGAACGTAAGATGATGTCATGACTTAGATGAAGTGGTGAAGATTTTAGATTGAACAAGGATAGGGGTGGTATGGACATGAAAAATGATGGCTTGGTCCTAGAAGGCAAATGTGATGGTATCCCTCTCCCCCAAAATGAAGAATTTTTCCGTCCTCATAAAAATAAGAAATGGTAAGGAAGTAGGATAGAAAAGAAAAGAGGCTTAATTCATTTCCAAATACGAATCTAAAGTATTCAATGAATCTAATAAACAAAAAGAAAGAAGAAGTGTGTCTACACTTACCTAAGAAGTTTGTGAACTTTGCAGTAAGTATATGATTTTTCTATAGTAGGTTCTTCACAAGTTTCCATAGAAAAGAGAAACGTCTTTGAGAATCTGTACCAAGGACTATCAACAAAATTTCCTCCTGGTTTTGAGATATCTTCATGAAGCTTTGAGGAAAGATCATTTTTGCAACAACTTATTCTGCTACAGGTTCTTGTGGGGCGACAATCTCTTCCTCTTGAAGAATTCCTTCAAATGATTTCTATATTGTTGGTTCTTGTGTGGCAATAGTAGAGATTTATGAGGTTCGTTCTTGTGTGGAGACCTCAAGGTTGGTAGGTGTTGGTTCTTGTGTGGAGACCTCAAGGTTGGTAGGTGTTGGTTATTGTGTGGAAACACTATTTCTTTATAAATCTTGTGGTTGGTTATTGTGTGACAACCACAAGGATGGTAGGTGTTGATTCTTGTGAAAAAAACACATATTTATTCTTTTATGAACTCCCCCCTGTAGTTGGTTCTTGTGTGACAACCATAGGGATTATTGGTACAGGTTCATGTGTAGCAGTACCAATATTGTCCTTAGAAATTTGATATTTGTGTTGCTTCTGTAGCAAGAGTGTATCTATGAAGTACTACTAAGGATGAAAACATACTGCAATATTCATATCACATGGTTAAATGTTTTAGAATGAAGGAGGTGTGCTAGATAAGGTTAGTAAGGAAAATAGCGAAGAAAAACTCTATTGGATTCGTAGCAATAGGCTCCATTTGTTCAACAACTATTGAAACTATAAAGGTAGCTTGGCATTGTAAGTGAGCCAAATTACTTTATTGGGTGCGTTAGGAGTGGGAGGAGATGGATTTTATGGAGGTATTGTGGAGGAAAGAAGTGGGATGAAGTTGTGATGTGATAAAAATGGTTACATGAATGATATTCCAAGGAAATTGTTGGCTTTCAAATTTAACCAACATAGGCAAGGAAAACTTGATTAACTTTAGTAGGAAATCAGATTTGAGCTGGGAAGAAGAAAATGCATTGGCATACTGAGGCGCTTTAGGTGTTCTTGAAGGGGTCTCGTGCAATAATGGAATTAGTGATGTAGCAATGAAACTTGACTTCTATATCATTGTTCTTCAGATTGAAAATCAATTATTCAATTGTCTTGTTCACCGTCCATCTGAAAAATATTAATGTTGATGTTGTTCAAGAACTCATCATTACATGAAAACACATGTGTGTTTATGTCTTGGTGGCATTCCCGTTTCATGAAAGTTTCTCTTTGAAAATCACTCATTCATGGATTGACCTCCATGATCCTTCGTTGAGCTGCAAAAAACTAGCATTTTTCTTGCAACACAAGGTGAGATTATGGACGAAAATAGATATGATGACTTTATTTCTCCAATAAACGTCAAAATGATTGTAATTAATGCATATAAAAAAAATATCTTAAAGGATTCATTGAAAAAATTTCATTGTTACCTGTTGAGGAGTCGTGGCCAACCTAGACTACCCGACAGTAATTTTATTATAAATTATTCCTCTGATGTCTGATCAGAGTGATTCCAAAGATAAATTGAAGTATATTCATAGGGATATATCTAGTGAAAAAAAAATTGGAAATTGATTTGAAATGATAAAAATGTTGAGAAACATGTCGTAGGACATCTCTATTCTTTATTTCCAACTTTGACCAAAAGTCATGGTTTTTGGCACAAATTTTCATATGATGATAGATTGACTTGATTCCAATTGGAGATAAAAGTAGATTCATGTAATTATCTCCAATAGAAACATGTTTTTCAAACTTGAAGAATTTATGGGTCAAATATACCAAAGAACAGCCTAGGAAACAGAGTTGTATCAACACAAGATAAGGAGTTAGTAATTAGGGCATAAGTTTCTCGTATGATATCGGAATGAGATGATTCAAGTTGGGTTGTAAACTAAATTCATAGTACAATACTCCCTAGAAACAATTTTTAAATATCTATCCATTTAATTACCGAACATTGATTGTTCAAACTCTCTTCTCGGTGAGATTAGTGATCCCAAGTGCCACAAGAGTCTGATCAACAAGTTATTTCTTCCAAGTGATGATCTGAGTTCATGTGAATTTTTATAGGTGTATAATTTTCAATGTAATACATCCATATGACAAAAATTTCAAATACACAACTACTAAATTGTGGGATATGATTGTCACAAGATCCTATGGCTAATGCAAAAATACCTAAACAATTAATAAAATCAAATATCTAATTCAAAACTTAGTATAACGATAATGGTATCTTGACATAATCATCATGGGAAGATGAAGTGTCCCATTATCTATGATATTGATATAATTATAGCCTGACATAACCACCGTGGGAGTCATATAGTGTCTCATTATTCGTGAAACAACTTCCACATTTTGTTGATGGAATTGTGATTTGTGTATAATGATGGCTTAAATAGTTAATCGAGAAATATAACCATCATCAAAACATTGAGTAGTCTACATTTGTAAATATGCCTAGGATCAAAGGGACTAGGTGTAGGTCTGAGGTAATCGTTGAATTTTTGTAGGCGTGTTTTTCTCAATGTGATTCCCTTCTCCACCAAAAATTTCACCTAGATCATAATTTGCAAGATATGATTAATCTGTTTGTAGGACGATTTTGAATGTGCATGCCTAGGACTTCAAGAATTGTAGTTTCAAAGCTATGAGAGGTCTTCCCAGGTTCATGAATTCAATTATGAAAATGTAGCTCCTTAAATTTTAATGAAATGGTTAGAGGTTTTTTGTTATCACATCTAGTTCAAGTGTGGTATGAGATGATGAGATCCTAACCTAACCACTATGGGAATCCTAGAGAATCCACAGAGTGTCTCGTCATCTAAATTACAAAATTGATATAATGAAAGTTTTCCACACTTGTCCCAGGAAACTTAGATGTTATTTAATGTATTCCAAATAAAAGTAATGGAAGGCTTATGAATTTCATAATGTGTACCATCTTCAAATAACCTCTCCTTGATTTTTCTTCTAGTGGAGTACTTCTTCCTCCTTCCAAGATTCCTGTAAAAGAGATTAGTATTGTGGGTGGCTCTTATAGCACCACAAAAGAAAATATTATTAACTTAAATCATGCATCCTATGATGATTTTAATGCATAATATCCTAAGCAAGGTATATCATAGGGGTAGTCGACGTTTCCTAGAGTTCCATTCAACTTGGTATTGTTCCTATAATGATCCTATGATAAAAATACTAATTCTTTGAGTGCCTCCCCAACAACGGAACCAAAATGACAAGGTATAAATATGATTCCCAATTGTTGGTGTCACATTACACTTATAATTATATTTTCAACCCGGGGTTTAGTTTTTTCTTGTGAGCCCCTCGGTGCAGTATACACAGAAAGAGGACTTTTACCACTATTATACAATTTAATCTAGAAAATCATCTAAGGACTATGGCATGCATAAACCAAAAGAAAGCGTAAAAATAAAAAGCCATGATGTTCTCGACCCCCATCCCAATTGGTGGTACCTCATGGAGTAAAACCTCTAAGATTAAAACTCATAATCCTACTACCTCATTGTGTTCACCGAGTGAGGTCATGAGCAGGGTGATTTTGTAGCACTCATAAACTAAAATAATATTAAAACAAGAATTAAATCTACCTGATCTATCTTCACACTGCAAAAGGATGAGTCTAAATTATGAAATAAAAATTTGTTATAGAAAAATGACCAACAATCCCCCAATTCCCACTTAGTGAAAAATGCTACAGCTTCAAGAAAATATATTTAAGCATGGAATTTAAATTGACAGACTAAAGAAGCAATGGGAAACACATAGGCGTAGCAAAATATAAATCTACCACACTCTTATTTATCATTTGGTAGCATGTCTACATGTGTCCATTTAGTACCACACCCCACATATAATTATTCAACAACATATAGAGGGAAGAGTGCAATTAACTACAACTATGTATAACCAGAAACTAAAAATCAGAAAACTATTTACATGCAAAAAAAGAAAACAACATCACAGTACCTTACCTTGAGTGGGCCCCCCTCAAGGTTTGGCCTGTTCCTAAAGTCAAAGGATCACCGGGATGAAATTAAGGCAGAAACCAACAATGTATTAAGTCTATAAACGAATATTACATATATGTTGTCTTCCAAATTACACACCAGAAACTTAGTTATGTGTTCATGAGTGCTTACATGTATATATACAAAATGGGGGAATCTGCTCACTCTAAGAATAGAACAAAAATCCCCTAATATTATGCAAATAGTTTAAACAAATGTTGGATTAGTTTATAACAAGGTTTATGCTTTATGCCCAACAATTGGCTCAGTCGTACGACTCATGCTATCAACCAATAAGAATTCCAATTCCTTTCCTAAGTCTATGGGATGCCTTTAGTTAAATATTCAAGTGGGAATTGTAACTTGTTATGTTTTTGGTGCACACACAAGTGTGTTTTCATATCGTGGAATATTACGTATGTGGAAAAATTAGTATTTCGAGGGAACTTGTATGCTAGGAGAAACTTTTATATTTATCTTTGATATCCCATCTATCACCTTGCAGCCTTTAGTTAATGGTTCAGAAGACATGGAAACATTGACATATTTTGCATTTGGTTATCTCAATCAATTGTGAACACACATAATCTAAGTTGCTACAGTCTTGATTCCATAGCAAGCTATGAAAAGCCTCATTCAGTAGCAAACATATTTGAACACATGAGAATCCCACAACTGTATCATATATTAATGACTTTAAATTTATGGCAAGGGATGCGCAATGACCCTGATTTGAAGAATCCATAATATTTGAACCTTTAAAGAAAAAAACTGTAACAACTTGTTCACACATGAGTTGTCACTTCAAAAGTAAATACATAACACGTTGCTTCCCCTAATGTTAATAAAAAATCCAATGAAATATTAAGAAATGCAATTGGAAAATCACCTTGAGCCTAAATCCCATATATGAGAATAAAAAGGATAAGACATGGTTATAGGTAAATGATAAGGGGTTAAAAAATTGAAATTAAGATGTCAAATGATGGTAATTTTGTGATTCATCATTTTAATTGGTTATTAACATGTGTTTTGTTTAGCATTTATTCTTCTTACATTAATGGTTGTCTTGGAAACCCCATAATTTTGGTATGTGTAAGGAGGGAAACTCATTTACTTCATACAACTCATCTAAAGGAAGAGGGAAACCTCAATTTTGTTTGGTCTCCTCTTTTCTTCCTTGTGCACAAGAAGGCATGCCAATTTGGGATTCCATGTCATCTCCAAAAATTAAAGTGGTGACCAAAACCTCCCCTTAATATGTAATAATTTTGTTGTCCTTTTACCATTTTATCCCATGTGTTTTCATTTCCTTCACCTTTTTTTTTACCTTTGTCTTCTCATTCTCATTATGCATGGTGTTTTCCTTGTGTTTCATTTAGTTTTAAGTCTTCTTTCCTTATGGTTTATCTTTGAAACCACATATTTTTGGTAGGTGTAAGGGTGACATATCATTTATTCCATGCCACTCATATCAAGGAAGTAGGAAATCCCAATTTTGTTTGGTCTCCTAACTTCTTCCTTATGCATGGGTAGGCTTGCAAATTGTCTCAAAAAATTGAAGTGGTGCCAAGACCTCTACTTATTTCACAATTTTGTTGTCCTTTTACCAAGAACTCTCTTGTGGCTTCATTTCATGTGTCTTCCTCTTATAATTCTGCGTGGTGTTTTCCTTATGTTTCATTTAGTGTTTAGTCTCCGTTCCTTGTGGCTTGTCTTGGCAACCCCATATAAATTTTGGTAAATGTAAGGATGGTGGATCATTTATTCCATGTCACTTGTATTAAGGAAATGGTAATCCCAAAATTCATTTGATATCCTCATTTATTTATCATGCATGAGTGGGCTTGCCAATTTGGGCTTGCAATCCATCTTGAAAAATTAAGTGGTGATCAAGACCTCTCCATATTTGACAATTTTGTTGTCTTTTTACCAATGGCTACCTTGTGGTTTTGTTGCCTCTACCTTTTTGTTTTCCTTTGTCTTCCTCATGAAAGTTTTCATTCCACGTGGTGATTTCCTTGTGTTTCATTTAATGTTTGGTTTTCATTCCTTGTGGCTTGTCTTGGCAACCCCATCTTTTTGGTAGGTGTAAGGATGGAAAAACATTTATTCCATGCTACTCATATCAAGGAAGTGGGAAACCCCAAATTTGTTTTGTCTCCTAAATCATTTCTTGTGCATGGGTGGGCTTTCCAATTTGGGCTTGCAAATCGTTTCACAAAATTTAAGTGGTGACAAAGACCCCTATTTATTTAACAATTTTGTTGTTATTTTACCAAGAACTACCTTATGGTTTTGTTGCCTCTATATTTTTTTATTTTCCCGTGTCCTCCTATATTGATTCCACATGGTGTTTTCCTTGTGTTTCATTTAGTGTTTAGTCTTATTTACTTGTGTCTTTCCTTGGAAACCCCATGTTTTTGGTAGGCCCTATGGACGGTAGCTCATTTATTCCATGCCACTTACCTCAAAGAAGTGGGAAGCCCCAAATTCATTCGGTCTCCTCACTTATTCCTTATCAACAGGTGGGCTTGCCAATTTGGGTTTGCAATTTGTCCCAAAAAAATTAAGTAGTGATCAAGACCTCTCCTTATTCGAAAATTTTGCTGTCTTTTTACCAATCACTCCTTTGTGGTTTTATTTCTTCTACCTCCTTGTTTGTATTTGTCTTCCTCAATAATGTTCTTGTTCTACTTGGTGTTGGCCTTGTGTTTCATTTAGTGTTTGTTCTTTTTTCTTCCTGGATTGTCTTGGAAAACCCATATTTTTTTTAGGTGTAAAGATGAAAACTTGTTTATTCCATTACAATCATCTCAAGAAATAGGGAAACCCAAAATTTGTTTGATCTCCTCATTTCTTCCATATGCATATTTGTGCTTAGCAATTTATATTTTCAATCCATCTCCAAAAATTTAAGTAGTGACCAAGACCTCTCCTTACTTGAAATTTCTTTTGTAGTTTTACCAAGTGCTCCCTGGTCATTTCCTTACCTCCACCTTGTTGTTTTACTTCATCTTCCTCTTCTCTTTTCGCATGATTTTTTCCTTGTGTTTATGTTATTTTTTGGTCTTCTTTCCTTCTGGATTTCCTTGGATATGCCATATTTTTGGTAGGTGTAAGGATATCAACTCCTTTATTCCAAGAAACTCATCTCAAGGAAGTGGGAAACCCCAAATTATTTTCTCCTCCTCAC
>SNQJ01S0238285.1:0-13690 GCA_010110895.2 Picea sitchensis
GCAGCATATTCAGCAGGTTCTGCACACCCTGCGGCAGCACAAGCTATACACCAACTTGGAAAAATGCTCCTTCGGCATGGATAGGGTCCATTATCTAGGCTACATCATTGATCAACATGGCGTACATGTGGATCCAACCAAGATCCAAGTCATTCGTGACTGGCCAACCCCAACCACACTCACTGAGCTTCGGAGCTTCTTGGGCCTTGCCAATTTCTACTGCAGGTTTGTGTCGGGATTCTCCCATATTGCATAGGCCCTTAGACAAATAACTAGGGGTGGTGGTAAGGAGAAATTTGTGTGGGGCTAGCCCCAACAACAAGCGTTCGATGATTTGAAGCAGCGCTTGTGCTCAACCCCAGTACTCTCACTACCAGACCTGCAACAACCCTTTGAGATTGAGACTAATGCTTCAGACTATGTTGTGGGTGTCATTCTCACACAGCACGGCCACCCCGTGGCCTATCACAGTGTGACACTATCAGATGTTGTCCATAAGTACCCTACTTACGACAAAGAAATGTACTCCATTGTGCAAGCCTGCCGCCAGTGGAGACATTACATTCTTGGGAGGGAGACAGTCATCCACACTGATCATAAGCCACTGCAGTTCATGCAGACACAAGGAAAATTGCAGAATGACCGCCATCAAAAGTGGTCCACATACTTGCAGTAATTCCACCTCAACATCAAGTATAAAACAGGAAGCACCAACCACGTTGTTGATTGCCTCAGCAGACCACCAGTCATGGTACTCACCACAGTGCTAGACTCATGTGGCCATGAGACCTCTGGATGGCCCCAACTCTATGAGACAGACCCGGACTTTGCCACCACCTACCAAATGTTGGGTGCAAAGGCAATTGTCAATAATTTCCATCTTCAGGATGGGTTGTTGTGTCGACTTGGCCATATATGTGTTCCATCAAGTGAGCGAGCGAAGCTGATCTAGGAAGCCCACTACAGTCAGGTGGCAGAACACTTCGACGTCGAAAAGACAATGGAAATGCTACAAAAACATTTCTACTGGACGAAACTTCGACAGGAGGTCAGCAATTATAATAGGTATTGCAATGTCTGTGCTATTGCCAAACCAACCACTAAGAAATAGGGCCTGTACACCCCTCTTCCTACTCCTGACAGGCCACGGGAACCCATCTCAATGGACTACATGTCGTGCCTCCCGTCCACCAAGCAGGGAAAAAACTGTGTTTTTGTGGTTGTTGATCGCTTTTCTAAGATGGTGATTCTGGTTGCTTGCAAGAAGAGAATCACAGTAGAAGCCACTGCCAAGCTCTTCTTTGAACGGGTCTGGGTACATTTTGGAATCCCATAAACCATTATCTCAGATCAGGACATTCGATTTCTCAGCACATTCTGGTCGAGCCTCTGATCACTGTTGGACACCAAGCTCACCAAATCCACAGCCTTCCACCCCCAGACAGATGGCCAAACTAAGGTCGTAAATCGAATGATCATGCATATCCTGTGCATGTATAATTCCAAGCATCCTCGCACATGGGATGAGAGTCTTCCCTATGTCCAGCATAGCTACAACCAAGCCATGCATAGCTCAACCGACCACAGCCCCTTTCAGGTGGGGTTGAGATTCCAGCCATTGGGTCCCATAGATGTTGCACTTCCCCTTGCGGTCACCTCGACCGACTCCTCTCCTACTCCAACTGAGGCTGACAAAGCCACCCTGTTCATTGAGAGGATCCAGCACATCTGCCAACAGGTTTAGGATATCCTGCATAAGTCCAATGACAAGTACAAGTAGTGCCATGATCAACATCGAGTTCCACATAAGTTTCAGGTGGGCGACAAAGTTTGGTTGCACTTGCAGAAAGAACGCCTTACAGGACCCCATCGAAAGCTTCACCCACTCCATTATGGGTCGTACACCATCACCAAGGTTGTGGGGGATAATGATTTTGCGCTCAACATTCCTCCTTTCCTTGGCCTGCACCTAGTGTTCAACATGGACCTCCTTCGACCTTATTTCCCACCATTATTGGACACCTTAGACATAGCAGAACAACTGACACCAACAAAGCTCAACCCTGACTGCATACAACAGGCATCTAGTGATCAGATTTTGGACACACAGATCAAGGTCACTCGACAACAAAGGATCCCGCTTTATCGAGTCGTCAAAGCAGAGCAACTCATGCACCAATGCAAGTGGCTCACCCGAGGCCAAATTCAGTAGAAATTTCCTCATCTGATGGGGGAACTAAATGCAATGGAGACCATTTCTTCCTAAGGATGGAGGATTGATCCAGGTGGATATCGGTGGCCACCCACCTTTTCCAGCTGACTCAAAACAACTTTCTCGCAATTTTGATAATTTACTATTTTTAACAGTTTTTTGCGTCGTGAACTTCCGGAGCCGTTTTGAGGCCCTAAACAACGTTTTTTGGGGTATGTTGCCATTGAAAATTTTCATAATGAAATTTTTTGCAACTGTTGTAGTCCTTGGATAGATCTTTCCAATGGGCTATCATATGCCTAAAACGAAAATTGTATGCAAAAGTTACAACCCCGGGAAGTTGATGTATTGACTTACCCAAACGGGGCCCACATGACTTTTGGCGCTTCATCTCCTAGGGTTAGGTTTTTGGATGTTTAGGGTTTTTGA
Source organism: Picea sitchensis (assembly GCA_010110895.2). Lineage (NCBI taxonomy): Eukaryota > Viridiplantae > Streptophyta > Pinopsida > Pinales > Pinaceae > Picea > Picea sitchensis. The sequence continues at coordinate 2,642 of SNQJ01S0238285.1, forward strand.
AACTCCTATTTATTGTAAAAAGGTCTTCAGAGCCTCATTGTAATCATCTTCTTGCAAATGAGCACAATCCTCACATCTTTTCTCAAAGATAAGCCGCCACCATTCCATCAAGCTTGTTTTCCGCTGCATTTTACAGTTTCAGCTTATTTCCTTATTAAATAGAAAACCAGTTTTACTGTATCTCTGTTATTCTGTGTTAAGCATCTGGTAATAATCTGTAGTCATTTTGTTCTGCTCATAAAATCCGGATCATAGTTATTATGTTCACATCATTAAACGACCATGTTCATTCAATAAGTATCATTCCATTAATATAGCCTAGAAAACGTATTAAAACGTCCCAAAAAGTCTCAAAAAGAGTAGATACAAAAGGAAGAGAAAAACATTGAAAAGACATGTACAAAAAGGTTCTACCAAACAATCATACAAATATGGAATCTATCCAAACTCATGCATTGCACCTTTTGTTTTATCCCCAAGCATAAAGAAAAGTATAATGGAAAATGTTATTTGATATCATTGAGTATGTAACATCTCCTTAAATAAACTAAAACTTTACACAAAAAAAAAAATATTTTATTTTTCTGAATTTAACATATATTGCTTTTGATATAAAAACCATATTATATTTTCATGAAGATCTGATTTCAACATTTCGTTCTCATGATTTTTTATTTCTTATTGTCATGAGATTTCAATCTATCCCTCTTTCTTGGTACTTAATGTAATAGTATAGAGTTTTTACCTCCTCCTCCTTTATATTCGAGAGTGTTTTCCCAAGGATTAATAATTATATAACTAAATTCTACATATAATCCATCATTACTTCACTCATGTGTATATATGGTAAACAATTTTATATCACACAATATATTGATGTCCAAATTATACCATTTAACTTCTTTTAGAACACATAAACAATCTAATTATCTAAGTACCTTTCCATTTAGCCTTGGAATTACGGGGTTTATCTAAGGTAGAAACTATTAGCAAACTTGTGATATGTTAAAGCACTCATAGCATGCTTATTATAATCTTATGATACACTTGTTTGTCTTCCCTAACTTTTGGTAAGGTCCTTCTAGAAATGTAAACTAAGTTAACAACATCCCATGGAACCCACCATTGATTAATTATTTGAATTAAAGTGGTTTACCTACAATTAACCTAGTCATTACCCTAGTACTAAAAGAGTAGTAACTCATCGTCAACCTTGAGATCTTCCCTATCCTTGTGGCATAAAAAGTGTTTTCCATGTTTCCTTTTCTTGGGAAACTGGTCGACTTTTGCATTATTTCGACCATGGCCGAGGGTTTCGGTCATTACTATCTTGTTTTTCGTTCTATTGTCTTGACACGTCCTTCTGCATCAATACTATCTGTATGTAAACCTTGTTGAATTTTCTATCAGTGAAATCTCTTTTAAATCTTTAAACCATTGGGTTATTTCCTCCTGGAGCTTATGTGAGGATTTTGAATTGATACGCCTTCACGGCCTCGCTGGGATTTCATTGACCATATTTAAGGTATTTACAGACTTCCTTTACCGTTTGTTTTTCACTTACTCATACGTCTTTTCAAGGGTTTTTGCTTATTGTAGTTTTGATTTCGTTCGTCCTCCTGTATCAGTCATCTGGAAGGTTCGGCCCTCTGTTGCTATTCTGTGTTAAGTTCTTCTTTATTGCTATTCTGTTGCTTCCACCTATATCCTTCTCTTTGAATCAAAAGTTTAATATAAATTTTCCTTTATTACAGGGTAAATACAAGAGTACATTCTAGGCTGATGACTTGATTCATGAGCAAGGTAATTTGAGGTTATGTTACGTTTATAATTATAATTGCAAAATTGGAAAGCATCCATTGCACAAGATTCACAGATAGAAAATAGTTTGTATTGCACACACACAGATACATTACATATATATATAGTTGGAGTGAGATCCAACTAATTCTAATCTTGGAGATTTAGGTTGAGATAATATCTCAACAGTCTCCTACAAAACCTCAAGACAATTCCCAAACTTAGCACACAACATTAATGTGAGCATTATCTCTAACACTCCTCTTTAATGCTTACATTCAAACAACTTACAATATTGAAATCACAATTACAAAATTTGTCATTTGTCTTTGTCTGACTGGTCTTCATCAGCGCTTACATCCACTCTAAATCTTCCAGCTTCCGCTCTTTTCTTCTCCACACATTCGAGCTTCCCATTTGACACATTTAAAGTACAAAAACTTCTAACCATCTTTGACGTTCTTTGTAGAACTGACGCTTCTTGATCTCCCGAAGGACAATCTTGATACTAAACTATCCTATGGATACACTACCATCTATGAAATTCCCCTGAAGAGCAAATTTCGACAGTTATATAGGATAGTGATCTAATTACTAGATATTTTCAGAAGTCAATCATACAACTGACCTTCTTTAAACACATCTACAACAATATACACAAGGACAACTTATAACTATTGATATTGAAGCACCGAAGTACAACAAGTCCCATCAGTATATTAAAAAAAAATATTTGCACAATAAATCTGCAACATTTAAACTTCAAGAAACAAACAACTCCATGTAGAAAACCCTGTTATCATAACTCATGAGCCAATCTTTGACTCTGACATTTCTCTTTAAGTAGCACCATCTTGCAGCAAAGGCGTAGACATAGCCAGAATGGTAACACCATGACAACGCGATACCATGAATGAACTCACAAACCAAGATCCTTGATATTCGTGGCGTTGCTACCATCATAACTATTCTTTAAACCAAATGCGTTAAAAGATATACAAACTCCTCATAGTCTTGGGAATAATATCAGTCGTGAAAACGATATGCAACAGGTGTTTCTGAAACATGAATTCATGTGTTTTTCCAGCATTGAATTCACTGAGTTCGGGAAACAAAATGCTCTCGGCCCGCTTTAAATTTGTGCATGCCAGAATTTATTTTCGTTTCCGTTGTCTCCAATTGGGGTGGATTCCTTGCAATTATCCAAGTGACCAAGCAATGATTTAAGTCTTCAGCGATTTCATTTAGTCATGCAATGACTTTCCATTTTTCTTCACGTTGTGCTTCACATTCTTCCACGCAGACCTCTTTACACACAAACACTAAAAAATAAAATTAATCCAATCCACTCTTCTCCAGAAAACTCACATACCTACGTTATCCTATTGACACAGTTTTAATTATTGTAGAATAAGCATGATCACAGCCCCCTCTCGTGAGAGAGTCAAGGTTGTCCTTCCTCTGATACCAAATTGCAAAATTGGAGAGCATCTATTGCACAAGATTCACAGATAGAAAATAGTTTGTATTGCACACACATGCACACAAATACATTACATGTATATATAGTTGGAGTGAGATCCATCTAATTCTAATCTTGGAGATTTAGGTTGAGATAATATCTCAACAGACTCCTACAAAACCTCAAGCCAATCCCCAAACTTAGCACACAACATTAATGTGAGCATTATCTCTAACATTTATAACCAGAGTTGTCAACTGGTAATAGAGATTCTATGGGTGATAATCACAAAAGCGTTCTTTATCTTTGTTAATATTAGATATGTATCTCCCTTTTTTGTAGAAATAATAAAGCTTTGTGTTATATTTTTCTAGTATATCATTAAAAGGGTTTCTCAACCTAATGTAATTCTAAGAGTCTTGTAAAACTAATTTTTACTTTCTATATTTACTCTAAGATATAATATTAGGTCTCGTTGATTTCAGTCTTATTGTATCTAGACTATTACGCTGAGATTAATAAACTCTATTTGTCCTTTATTTTAATTCTTGTGCCTAATGTAGCTATGAAGAAATCTTTATTATTCTGTAGATATTTAAATCAATAAATTTACCGATGAATATAAAATTTGTTGAATCTACATCTACAAAAAATGAATAAATGATTATGACTTATCAACAGGAATATACATAACATATTCTAGATAGTTTTTGTGATCAGAATATAAATGATACTTCAGAATAACATTACCAAGATATAAAGAATGAAATTTATGTCTTATAAAGAAATTATGTAAACACAAAATAAATTAAAAAAGATGTAAACTAAATTAAAAAAAAAAAATGAACTTGATACTCTTGAACTAGGGAAAAACACGTTGGGTAAGACTGCTCCTCCCAACCATATACAAGAACAGATATACCCTTATGCCTTGTCACCCTTGAGCTATGTTTCCTTATTCAAATGATGAAATGACCACTGTGACTGCTTGCATAAATCGAGAGCTCAAGTCAAGAAATTGTTCTTTTTCTTGTCATGTACAAGATGTTACTATATTTCTCTTTCCAATTCTCACATACACAGAATGGCGTCCCATTCTCCTTGTGTATAATTTATTTATTTTTTCATAGCTATTTTGACACATGTACAAGCCTCCTGCTCTTTGCCCACTTGTCAATCTTTAATCCCACACTTTTATTTTCTGATTTCCTTGAAATCTAGGATTATGTCTCTGCCAATTTGATTTAAACTCAAATGGATCTACCACTTGTCTCTTTCTGTTGTCACTGGTCATTCCTCTTAATGGATCGGTAACTCCCTCTTTTATCAGTCTTACTCGAAGCGCCCCTTTTATTATAAAATAAAAAATATTGTTTTGATCTTTAAAGATCCATCAATTCAAAATAATACAAATTAAAATAAGTCATAATTGTTTTTAATAATTTTGGGGTATTACAATGTGGGATGGTTCCCTTGACATAATTCATCTTGGAAGGATGTCTTATTTCCCATTTTATCCCGTGGAAAATTATTGGACGATCTTGAGAGACTCGGGATAGAGTCTATGTGGACTCTCTGCCATTCAAACAGAGTCCATATGGCACTCTGTCTGAATGGAAAGAGTGCCATATGAACTATGTTTGAATGGCATAGAGTCCATATGGAACTATGTCCGAATGGAACAGAGTCCATATGGAATTTGTCCATTCAGACAGAGTCCCACTAATATTTAACCAATATTGAATCCAAATTCTATTACTAATCTAAATTTATTCACCAAAACCCAAACACACTTCGAAAGGAGAGAAGCCAGTAGCTGAGTGTGTGTCCCTGTTGTAACTATGCTACAGAATATGTAAATAAGTATCTCATTGTTTGCTACATGTGAAATGCGTGCGCAGAGCATGTACCAGCACATGATTTACTACCTTTGTTTGTCCATTCGTTTGAGGATGGAAGGTGGTGGAGAACTTAAGTTGACAACTAAGTAGTTCCCATAGTGTCTGCCAAAAGGAGTTGAGGAATCTTAAGTCTCAATCTGAAATGATAGTGTTGGGTAGACCAAAGTGAGGCTAGACATGTTGGAAATATAATTCCCCTATTTGAGCGGATGTGGTAGTCTTGTTGCAAGCGATGAAATGGGGCATTTTGGAAAACCAGCAGACTACTACCCAAATGGCATCATGTTTTCTCTGAGTGGTGGGAAGTCCATTGAGAAAATCCATTGAAATGGATTCCTATGGTCTAGAAGGCATTGGGGCTAGCCTGATACAAACCATGCTTTCGATTGGAAGGTTTGGATTGAGAGCATAAAGTACAAGCTCAAATGAATTTTTCTATCTGGTGTTATAGATATGACCAATAAAAATGGTGTTGAAGGTTTTGTACTGTCTTTGTTATGCCAAATGGCCTCCACAAGAAAATGCATAGGATTCCTTGATGAGAAATAAATGATCCTCTGATTGAGGCACAAATAACAAGTTGAGCTTGTAGTGCCACCCATTGCGGATGGTGTAGTCTAAGAAAAAGGTTTGGTTGACTATTGTTGGTTGATGTAGTGCAGCCCAAACTTCCTGAAAATCATGGTCGGTGGCTTACTTGTCTTTACATGTGTCATACGAAGCACACCGAAATTCTAATATTTAGAGAACCTGATTCGGAGGGCAACTAAGAAAATATGACATCTTGTTAGATTTCCCCTTCTTGTAGTGAATGACCAGATCGAACTGTTGTATGTAGGCTACCCATTTGAGATGTCTTTTCTCTTGTATCTTTGATTGGGAATTAATGAAAATTAGAGGATGGTTATTTTTATGGAGAATGGTCTCACCCAACAAGTAATGTCTACATTGCTTGAGAGCTTGCATGAGGTTGTAGAATTCTTTATCGTATGTGCTATAATTTTTCTTAGCTTCTGAAAGAGCTTCGGAGTGATAGGCTACAGGATGTCCTCCCTGTTTAAGTACTACACCAATATCATATTGGGAGGCATCATATTCAATCTCAAATGGATAAGTCAAGTATGGAAATCTAAGTACAAGGGAAGAGAACAACGCCTGTTTGAGGCGAGAAAAGTTGCGAGCAACTTCTCCATCCCAAACAAAGTTTTTAGTGTTGTTAGATAACTAATGCAAAGGGAGAGAAATTTGAGAGAAGTGAAAAACAAACTTTTGATAAAAGTTGATACCACCCATGAAGCTTTTTAATGCACTTGATGAAGAAGGAGTTGGCCATTGTGCCAAAGCTTGTACCTGTGTCGGATTGGGATGAATTCCTTCCATGTCCATAAGAAATCCTAGTGTTGTTAGATAACTAATGCAAAGGAAGAGAAATATGAGAGAAGTGCAAAACAAACTTTTGATAAAAGTTGATACCACCCATTAAGTTTTTTAATGCACTTGTTGAAGAAGGAGTTGGCCATTGTGCCAAAGCTTGTACCTGTGTCGGATTGGGACGAATTCCTTCCGTGTCCACAAGAAATCCCAAATATGGAACAAAACTTTGGCCAAAGTATGATTTATTTTCCTTTAACTATAGTTTGTGCTCCTGAAGTAGTTCTAGTACTTGGAGAACATGATGAAGATGTGCCTCCTAAGATTTATTGAATATGAGAATGTCATCCAAATATATAAAAACAATGTGGCCCAAAATAAGCCTAAATATATCATTGATAACTCTCATAAATGTTGTTGGTTCATTAGTTAGTTCAAATGGCATGAATTTCCATTCGAAAAGACAAAATTTGGTCTTGAAGGTTGTCTTCCACACATATGATGGGTTCATTCTCACTTGATTGTATCCAGATGTCAAATCTAACTTACTTAACCATTGAGAAACTTGCAAATTGTCTAGAAACTCCTCAATCTGGGGTAGGAGGTAGTGGTTCTTGACTGTATCCTTGTTAAGGGCAGGGTAGTCAGTGAATAAGTGCATCTTAGTGGTGTATTTATTTGGGATTACAAAGGCAAGAGAAGCACAAGGGGAAGAGGAATGTTGGATATGACCTAAGTTTATGAGTTATGTCAATTGTTTCTCAATTTCCTCTGCCTCTCGTGGAGCTAATCGGTAAGTAGGGGCATTGGGTAATGAAGATCCTGGAATAATATTTATAGAGTGATCTATGTGGCACGACAGGGGTAGGTTGATGGGTGGTTGGAAGACATCAATGAATTCTCAGAGAAGGGGATCCATGGATTGTGGTACTGGGTGTGTTGGATTGTTTGGTGGAATAGGGCATACTAGATATAGAGAAACACATTGGTTTAGATGGACATGGGGATTGGTATATTTTTGTGTGGTGGGTTGGGGGGTGTTGCAGTAAGAACATAGGTGTGTCCATATTTTGAGAGTTCATATTGGTGGGTTTTGGAAAGATACACAACATTTTGGTCTTGTTGATATGGATGACCCAAAAGGAGGTAGGCACAGTCTAATGGAGATACATCGCATAGGATGAAATATTTAAATTGACCAATAGAAAAAGTGACCATACAACGTTGAGATAAAAAGAGGTGAGGGCCATATTTTTTTACCTAACCGAGTTGATATGGCTTGGGGTGTGGGGTAGTGGGAAGTTGTAGGCGCTAAAGTAACTCTTGGGAGACTAAGTTTTTTCTGACAACCATTGTCCATCATTAACAAGGCTAAGGATTGTTTGATTTGGAAATTGTGTGTAAACAAGGGTAAGGGGGAGGATTTGGAGTCATAAGATGTCATAAGAATCATGGAGTGGTCAAATTCAATTTGGTTGTCCAAAGAAACTATTTCGGCGTCCTCGATGGTTTCTAAGGAAGTGGCCTCTATAAATAGTGTTTTATTAGTCCGTAAGGATTTTAAAAATCTACAATTTGTAGAGGAGTGGGACTGAGTTTTTTGAAAGGAGCACCACATGGAATTGGTGGGATGAGTTGTTATAGAATTATTAGGGTGATCTAAGGTCTGAGTTGTCGGATCTTTTGAAGGAGATGAGGTCTAGTTTAGCCAAGATTGAAGAGTACGGCCTCGGGGATTCACCTTTCTTTCTACAACCAAATCCCTTTTAAAAGTGTTATCCAAAGTTAGACATTCAAACAACTCTACTTCTCTACAGAATTGAGATAACAAGCTTGAATTATATTTGAGAATTAATACCTCTTCTGGATATGAGATGTGAAGCTTAATTCGAAGCTTGCAGAAGTAATCAATGTATGCTTGTACATTTTGTGTAGGTAATTTCCTGAGTTGAATACATCTTGTCCACAAATTCTAAAGGTATCTAGGTGGATAAAAATGAGCTCTCAAGGATTTACAAAATTGCACCCATGTTTTGATAGGTGACTCTGAAGAGTTATTGGAAGCTCCTATATCTACCACTATTGTGGTGTTTTTTAGTTGAGTGTCCCACCAAGTCTGAGTTATTCCTTCTAGATGGAGAGATGTTATTTGGAGTTTCCTTTCCTCGGTGAGGCTTGTACAAGTCCATAAATATGTGGAGATGTTGTGGATCCATGAGTCTAAAGCCTCTCCATTCATTTTCCCCACAAATTTGGGGAGTTGGAACCTCGTGTCAAGGTGAAATGGATCTGGGTTACTCTGGTTCTAAATTCTCATGAGCTCATTGAGGGTTGAGGCTAGGTCTTGTACTGGATTGGATGTATTAGAGTCTGAGTGAANGGATTCACCTTTCTTTCTACAACCAAATCCCTTTTAAAAGTGTTATCCAAAGTTAGACATTCAAACAACTCTACTTCTCTACAGAATTGAGATAACAAGCTTGAATTATATTTGAGAATTAATACCTCTTCTGGATATGAGATGTGAAGCTTAATTCGAAGCTTGCAGAAGTAATCAATGTATGCTTGTACATTTTGTGTAGGTAATTTCCTGAGTTGAATACATCTTGTCCACAAATTCTAAAGGTATCTAGGTGGATAAAAATGAGCTCTCAAGGATTTACAAAATTGCACCCATGTTTTGATAGGTGACTCTGAAGAGTTATTGGAAGCTCCTATATCTACCACTATTGTGGTGTTTTTTAGTTGAGTGTCCCACCAAGTCTGAGTTATTCCTTCTAGATGGAGAGATGTTATTTGGAGTTTCCTTTCCTCGGTGAGGCTTGTACAAGTCCATAAATATGTGGAGATGTTGTGGATCCATGAGTCTAAAGCCTCTCCATTCATTTTCCCCACAAATTTGGGGAGTTGGAACCTCGTGTCAAGGTGAAATGGATCTGGGTTACTCTGGTTCTAAATTCTCATGAGCTCATTGAGGGTTGAGGCTAGGTCTTGTACTGGATTGGATGTATTAGAGTCTGAGTGAAATGACAAAGGGTCTCTCCTTGGAGGCATGATTTTCCTTCACAAATGCATTGAGTGTCAATCTTGACACCCAAACATTGAAGAATAGTTGGGTGAGAGATAGAGAGAGAGAGAGCGCTATGCTCTGGGAAGAGAGTTACATTGTGGTGATATTAGATATCCTGCAGAGGAAATAAATCTTCAAGGGACCATGGATGTTGAAGAGGTGTGATATTTCACTTGGAGAGTGAGAGAAACACCAATATAAATGTGATTTGTTATGGGACTTTTTAATGTTATATGGAGGTGACCAGGAAACAGGGAAAATAGATAGAGGGAGAGATATGTGGGCTCTAGGGACTAATAGATCTATGAATATCCTCTCTGATGTGGATATTTGTATATCCACCATAAATTGAAAACCCTAAGGAGGGTGTGAGTTGTACAATAAATATTGAGAAACCCAAGAAAAAAAAATGTGTTGAAAACCAGATATGGGTGGCTTACAGACTTCTCTTTCTTCTCTTGCTTCTCTTGCTTCTATTTCTATTTTTGTTTTGTATCTAGAGCTCTGATACCAATTGATCCCCCTTCAAGAGAGAGAGAGAGAGAGAGAGAGAGAGAGAGAGAGAGAGAGGAGGGTGCACCTATTGAGGAAGGTGCACTTGGAAACAGAGGGCCACCTTGTAGAGGAGGGCGTACTTGCAAAAGAGGGCGCACTCACTAGAGGAGGGTGCACTTGCAGAAGAGGGCACACTGGGATAGGAAGGCACACTTACAGAAGGAGGGTGCACTTGCAGGGGATGGCGCACATGCAAAAGAGGGTGCACTCACCATAGGAGGGCACACTTGTTAGAGGATGGCTTAGTAACCAGAAGAGAGCGCATTGGCCATTGTTTAGAGATAGGAAAATTTGTGGCGACAACTACAGAGCAACAATAAACAACAAAAAATAAAGAAACCCTAAACATAAAACAAAGAGAGAAAACGAGAGAAAGAGACTTTTTCTTCATAAATAAGCGAGCAACCTCTATTAGTTCACAGGATCACCTTTTATAGAGAAGGGACCTACTTATTTTGCATACATAATATTATTCTAATCTCACAATAAAATAACTCTAATCTATTACAATGTCCCATGTTTTATTAATCGGGTTAGAAGGAAGACTAGCTTCCTTATGGCCTGTTATCTCCACTTTTAGGGATGACTAGGAGATTATGTCTCGAGGCCCACGGGTCCTAGACATGGAGTACCGAGAGCCAGATCAACTTGAGCATGGCCCTGGAGGGCCCATCTTTTCTCCCTTTCAGCGCATCCACTTTGTCAGTAGCAATGACATCCATCACCTTTGGCTTGGTCCTGTATCAGAGATGGTTCTTGCTCCATGAGGTAATGAGTCTGGGTATTGTTAGGACCACATATTGTACCCTTTTTGCCCATACTTTTTGCTATTATTTTACCCTTCATCACCTGCATTTTGACTTATACTATCATTTCACCTAATCATTCCA
>SNQJ01S0238287.1:11546-25236 GCA_010110895.2 Picea sitchensis
AAAGGTCAATATTAATAAGGCCTTTCAATAAAATAAAATAAGGCAGATGTAAGAATACCTAATAAAAGCCTTCACTTCTTGAAGGATCTTCCTCTAGATGCTTCTTTTTAGTATAAATAGGAGTCAAGGGTATGAGAACCCTATCTTGGATATTATTGTAATAGAGCTCTGCTCAACTGGAGGTTTCCCCCTCGAAGAGGCCCGTGAACATTGCTTTCAGATTCAAAGTGTTATTTATGTTGTTATTCTTATATCATTTCAGTGCTATTGTGGTGAATGTTATGGTTATATTATTGTTATTCTACCATTACTAGCATTTTATTTATGTTCAACATACATTTTATATATGGTATATTACACTCCAACTGACACAATGTCACGAGGAAGAGAATTCCCAATTATCCAAAGTCATATAAATACTTTATTGAACCTTGAAGAAATACGCGACAGGACTAAAACTAAGTTTGAAGCCCATCAACAAACTGTAAACCGTTGGTTTGATAAGAAGTATTCCAGTGAGAAAGAATTCCAAGTTGGAGATCTGGTCCTGAAATGGGATAAACCACATGAAGATAAAGGGAAATATACAAAATTTCAACAAATTTGGCTTGGTACCTACCTTATCAAAGAAAATATTGGCCAAGGCACCTTTCGATTACAAAAAATTTAGGGGGGAATAAACTCTTTCCCTGTAAATGGCCAAGTTCTAAAACATTACATCAGTTAGCCCTTGAGGTTACTGATCACTTGTACATAAATAAAACTTGTTTTTACTTTTTGTTTTAAATTTTGTTTCCTTATTTAGTTTGAGTTTCTTGATCTGTTTTATTAACGGTTTTACCATGTCCTTCTAGTTGGATACACTTGTGATTTTGGAGTTTTTTACAACCTAAAGTGGGTCAGTACTCAAAAGAAACACATTTGGTGCAGAAAGCCTAAACATCTGTGTAATAGGATGTCCATTATAATCCTCTTCTAGACATGTGAACCCTTTGTGCACTATCACAAGTTAAGATCTAGTAGAGGAACAAAGCATGTCAATACAAAAATATATTGGGAAAGCAGAGAGACAAGGGATTGCAAATAAACAACAGAGTGTTATGTTACAAAAGCTTAATGAAATGGTCTAAATGAGATGTCTATAATAAGTTAGGAATCACGACTCAAGAATTTTTCTTATCTATAATCAAGTTAGTATATCTCACCATTACAGGTGTCATCCCTAGTGGCTTTAAAGGTTAACTGGAATCCCGCCATCCACCTATATCTCTAAACAAAAGAGAATCAAACATTATAAAAGGTAAAGGCTTGGTGAAAGGTTGTCCAGATCACATGGGATATGAAAGTATCTTCATTGGGGATATGGTTGCTCGATGGAAGCGGAGCAAGGATTATGATATCAGGGTGACTCCGTCGAGGCTATGGACGCTCACTGGCAACAGATCAACACCATAGAAATGCATCAAACTTGTAATCTCAGAATTCTTGATGTTTCGTTCTTAATTTACTGCATGCATTTTCCCTTTAGCCATTTATTATAATGAGAGATATAAGTTGAAAGAAATCTATTTCATTTTAATGAGTCCCAATGCTCTTTGAATCACCTAGATATTTTCAATATGAAGGTCATGGGACCTATTTTTTCTTCCTTGTGATTTTGTGTGATGGAGTTTCCCTCCTAAATAAAATTATGAATGGACTAATTGTTTCATAGATCCAAGGCTTCACCCAGTTTGTCGCAATTTGTTTTGACTAGCACTACAACCCCCCTATTTTACATTTTATTTGGATACTTTCCTAAAAATGGAGCCTCCTTATTTTTTCCTGAAAGAAAATTATCACAAGTCCCTTGAACAAACAAAATATTCTCATGGTAACTAATGATACCCTTGAAAATTTTGAGAAATTATTCAAAGTAGAAGTCCTAAAAAAAAATCAACAAAGTTCTGAAATCTTCTGAGCTACTCAGAGGAGTTCCCAACAAGTATTCCGAGCAGCTCGAAGGAGTTCCCAACAACTCTTCTGAGTTGCTCGGAAGAGTTCCAAAGAAATCTTTCGAGTTGCTTGAAGGAGTTCCCTCCAATCGCTCTGATAAAGAAAGATTGCTCGACAAAGTTGCAAAAATGACCTCTAAGCTGCTCAGAGGAGTTGTTAAGAAAGTCTTTGAGCTCACCTACCACATTTAATGCTAATTAATTGGCCTTAAGTTATATAAATAAAAATTGTGTTGGCTTATTTTTAATGTGCCATTTTCCTAAATATAGACACTGGAGAAACTAGATAAATGTTGTTCGAACAATTTTTCCTTCTCGTGCATCTACACGTGGTAGCGATCAAACCAGTAAGTTTGTCTCTACCTAGATTTTCTCCTTGTTTAAAAATTTATGGTTAAGTTTTTCCCCCAATTTTTTTGCTTACACTGTGTCAAACTTAATCTGCCTTTTCCCCTTAAGCTATTTCCCCCTACCACTTCGCCTCTGTGCCCTCATCACTGTATCATTCCTTCCAATGGATAGGAGGCTAAAGAAATCAAACATCCATTTAATGTATACCATTCCTTGAAACCTATATCCGGACAAGACTATTGTGAAACCCTCACTACCATTTTCTTCTAGGGCATGAAAAACAAGACTTGAATAAAACCAGAGATCGTGATTGGTTCCTCTTCGATATTGTTGTGTATTCACCCTTTTATCTCGAGAAAATCATTTGTTTGTAACTCTTTGAAGCATATTGGAGAAGTTTCTATTAAATTCTCTAATATGCTCAGGAGAGTTAGTGTTAACTCTTCTGATCTTCTCGGAGAAGTTACTAGTAAATCCTTCTAGTAGATAGGAGAAGTCCTTGATAAACGAACGAGCAACCTCCAAGACTAGCGAAAAAACTACTCTGAGTATTTCTTGGAGGAGTTAATATCAACTCCTTCGAACTGCTTGGAGGAGTTACTATCAACTCCTTTGAGCTGAACAATTTTGAGTGCAAGATTTAATAGTAACTCCTCCTAGTAATTTGTAGGAGTTACTATTAAGTCCTCTAATATTCTTGGAGAAGTTACTATTAACTCCTCCGAACTACTCAGAAGAGTTACTATTAAATCCTCCGAACTGCACTCAAAATTGTTTATCTTTCTCAAAAATTTGCTCAAGTTTTTCACAATCTCATTAGGAAGTTGATTTCTATGTGAAAAGAACAACATGTTTTCAATAAGCTCTCCATGAATGATTTCTAATGAAAAACTACAAAATTATCATATTATGTAGGTTCATACATGTCACCAAGAAAGAAAGAAGCAATAAAGAAAAATGGAATTGAACCATCCAACAACTCTCAACAAACAACAGAGGCAAAAAGTGTTAGGATAGTGTACGAAAATACATCATGAGTTTTGTATAAAGAAGGAGAGATCTTGAGATGGGGATAAGTTTATCACATGTTCAAGAATTCAAACTTCTCTACAGAAGCAGAGGATCCAAGTGAAATTGGAGCATTTAGGAACATCAAAAAGTCAGGAATCTTCAGGGTAGCAGCGCATCCAACAATATTCCCTTGTGTAGATGCTATATCTTGGATTTTGAAGAATGAAGATGTATACAACATGTATCTCTTCAATACAAGTCATTTAGGCCTGATAATCTAGCCAAATGTTAACACCTAGAGGACAGAAACAAAAATTTAGATGGTCAGCTTCTCAACGAGTTGGAGCTTACCCTGAAGGATATGTTCACCACCTGGTGTAAAGTGGATAAGAAATTTAAATATCGGGTCAAAGGTCAATATCCAACTACCAATCGAAGAATACCATACTGGTATATCGTAGCCATGTTGTGCAGGTTATATGGGGAATCAGACGCAACACAATTTCCTCTATCTTATCTTCCATTAATTTATTTTTTTGTAGTTGTNTGAAATTTTAGTTTTTACACGAGCACAATAGGGTAGCTTGCCCAGTTTTCATATGGCTTCATATCTCCTAGATATAATGTGCATATCCCACAAATACCCGAACATGGGATGGATTTGGTTTCTTATTGATGTTTCCATCCATATCTACTACAAAACACTCTGGTAGCACAAGTACCGAGCATATTGCCAAAGGATCTGTGAGCACTTCCTCGCACGATTGTATAAATTCATTTTTTACACCTCCCCACCCTGTATGATCGACAAGGCATAACAGTCATAAGGAGAATTGGGGATTGGTATCTAATGGATCATGGCACATATATCATGATATATGGTGCAATGAAGCCACCTCACCTACTTCCTATGTTTGTCCCAAACAAACTTTGACTCTAGGAAGTAGCATATCAAACAATCATATATGGAGTTGGAGGAATGTTTTATAGATCGAAGAAAGCCATCTGGCCTCCGTTACCTCTTTTAATTAAAAAATAATTATTTGAAAACACCAAACATGCCCAGACAAAATTAGACATCTTACTCTTCTATCATTTTGGAGAAGAATGATTCAAGAGACACGATCCCAAAAATATTTTCAAAGAGAATCTTCATTACATGAGAATCCCTTATGAATACACCACTGAGTTATGGGAATAATAAGGAGTACATTATAACTCCAAAACATATGATGAGGTTATTTTCAATAGGTGAGGTCAATCGATAGGTAGGGTTGCGGATGAAGAAGCTGCAAGAGAGATATCCAGAAAATATGTAGAAATAGATGAAGTTGTGAGATATTCCCCCATATCCCTCTCCACACATTTAGGCTCTATAGAAGAAGAATAAGAAGCACCTACCAAGAAAAATAGGGACAAAGAGAAAGTAATAAAGAATAAAAATGATGCTAAAAAGAAGAAAAAGTTGGAAGCTGAAAAAGAAAAAGACATTGCAGAAAATGAAGCAAGAGAAACAAAAGAAGTCGAAGCAAAAGTTGTTGCTGAAAAGGAAAAGGAGTCAGCTGACACATCAAGGAAAACAACAGAATTAGCAACAAAATAAGTAAAAGATAAATTTGTTGAATAAGAAAGGCAGAAGAAGGAAGCGGAGGATAAAGAAGGAGACACGCTCCCAATGGACTTGGATGTCCCTAGAACATCCACCACGAGTGCGGGAACATAAATAGAAAATAGTGTGTTAGGTCTCGGGCTGTGGGAACCTTTTCAATAAAATGAGATAGTAGACATCCTAAGCTTTACATACGATAGAAAAATAGGCCAGATCGTACAAGAAAGGGTTAATAAGGTTCCAACAGCAGAGGGAGCTCCTTTATCAGTAGTAACCCAAGTGTTGGTCGTAGGACATGTCAGGGAAAGCCTTGTGGCAACACAAAGAGAAGGATTTTCATTCATGGATGCAACTATAGAAAATATGCAAAGGTTTTGCCAACATAATGAGGAGAAATAACTGAAGATCAAAGAGTTAGAAGAGAAGCTCCAACAAGTAAGAATAGATGAGAGGAGTCTTCTCAGTTTTAAATCCAACGTAGGAAAAGTGAGAAATGAGATAGAAGATGTGATCATTTATATGTACACCAACATACATCTTTTTCAAAATGTATCTACAATCGTGATTGAAAAAAACAACAAGATACAGATGCAGTTGACGCAATACAACAACATCTAGGAAGGTATAGCCGATATTTATACTTGGATAACAAAAAATTCTTATGCACCTCCAGAATTATATAGACCCTCAAAATCAATGAGGAAGACATATATGTATGCACTAGATCATTTCCAAAAAGTAGGGAAACAAGAAGACAAATAACTGACCAAAGAAATAAGGATTTTCTCTAGAACTTACAAAGATGCTCAAGAGTTGATAAGACACTATCAACTCCCAATGCTAGATGAACTGAGGAAGAAATTATTCATGGAGGAATTAGTGAATGCAGTTCAGGAAAGTACAAGTTGGAGAAGACAAGTAGTTGAAACCTCAACTTTCATCTCAACTGATCTTATTGATCAACATTTTATCCAGACAACAAAGCTCCATACTATGATACAAGCTTACATGACAAAATTGGAAAAATAGATGAGCACCTTGGATGATAGTGTGGCCATGATTGAAGCAATGTTGGAGAAACTAACTTGTAGGAGGATTGAGGTATTGTATAACCAGATGGAAGTTTGGACAACCTATCTCCAGAGAAAAAGATCATAGGAAAAGGACAAACCATTGTCTTATTTTTTGTCCTTTTCCTAACTATCTCAAATTTCGTCATTTTGTGCCACTTGCCATAAGAAAAGGGAATGTGAATAGTCTTGTAACTACTCCTTCAAGAAGAAGGTGAAAATACAAATAGGAGTTACCATTATGTGTATAAAGTAGATTAGAAACTCTAAAATAATGACTTTTAAATTTTTGGCTTTTCAAGCATTGAATAGACCCAAGAATTGTTTCAAGAACTTTTACAGTGTTAATGAATATTGACAAGCCCTCAAGGCAAGTAATTTTAGAAGAAATTTTGTGTAGAAACTGATGGAAGCTTTGAACTATTTCAAGTGAGGATGTTTGTTGTTTCTATGGACTGTAAGAATGCTTTGTTTGATGTAGACTAATTCTAATGCAATCTCAATTACATTTTTGCAGCATTTGGTATTTCTTCGAATATTTCCATGCCTTGAGTTTCATGAGTTTTTACAGTATATGTTAATGTAATCTGGACTAATTTGATTATATACTTACATGTGTTATTGCCTCCAATCTTTCTCTTTTCATACAACTAACTATCTTAAAGTAGTTTTAAGATTTGGTTGCACTATAACTCACCGGTTACTCTAGTTTCTCTCCTAGCTAGGATAGGTTAGCATAGATTAGTGATAGGTTAGCATAGATCATGATAGGTTATATTTTCTTATTTTACATACATGGTATTCATCTACATCTTTTCATTGCATCCCATCTCACATTTGTATGCCAGACCTTAACCGGTAATAAAATCAAAAGTTAGCAATAATGGAAGATGAGCCAAATTTGGGATGGAAATCCTAACCCAAATGGTGTATAGTCTAGTTGGGAATTTATACCGGGGAGTACCCCTTGCTATTGTCGGGAGAATTCATACCCCTTAACAAAATTGGCGCTAGAAGGAGGGCCATCCTTTATGGCTTACATACATGACTTAAACAATAACTGAAATCAGTCTTCAACGAGTAATCCCAACTCACAACATACTTAATTCGCTCGAACTGAGTCTGAAAAAGAAGTTATTTACAAAGACTCGAATGCTAATTTTGGAAGTGCTTCCTAAAGTCCGGAAATACATTCTGAAACCTGGTATCGCATACCTCAAGAAGAAATTCACGAAACCTGTAGAATCACTCGTGCTTACACAAAATTACTTGGAAAATTACCCACAACTTCTGCACTTCCTAGAAGAAAATCCACCCATGTTGAATGTCCTGACATAGATCTTGATTTTTACGTCGATTCTATAGACTATCTTATTGAAACTGCATTACACAAAGTTCCAGTGCCCTTAAGTAGAGTTGTACATTTCCTCACTGAACCTGAAGAAGAATAATTTGAAGGGGAACAACCTAAAATCACCTTAAAAAAAACAATGGGAGAAAATAGGAATTACAGAGAGGTCATACCACGATGGAGAGACCAAAGAGATTTAAATCTAGCTGGTTAAGTACATGAAATGCCAAAGAAATTTGATAGAATTTTACCTAAATTTGATCAAGACAAACCTGGATCGCAGGAAGATCATATAAATAATTTATTTTTGGCCATACGTCTTCTAGGAGTACAACATGAAGATGTGGTGTGTAGANAAGTACATGAAATGCCAAAGAAATTTGATAGAATTTTACCTAAATTTGATCAAGACAAACCTGGATCGCAGGAAGATCATATAAATAATTTATTTTTGGCCATACGTCTTCTAGGAGTACAACATGAAGATGTGGTGTGTAGATTATTTCCTTATACTTTTTTTTTGGGAAAGACTCTACTCAGTATTTCATCTTACCCGCAGGATCAATTACATACTTCGACAATTTCGAAAGGCTCTTTATGAGGAAGTTTGGAGAAAGAAAAACAATTGCATCTCTAGATAATGATCTAGGAGCCATCAGAATGGAAAAGAAGGAAAGAGTAAAACATTTTAACCAAATATTTCTAAATGTATTAATTAATTTTCCTCATGAGGTAGCCCTCGCTCAATATTTATCCATTGAATATTATACAACTGCCATAACCCCATCTATCGGGATGCTTGTAAAATGATCTAACAAAAACACTTTAGCACTAAACTTTAACGAAGCTGAAATTGTGGAAAGAGAGTTTTCAGCATATGACCAACATTCTAGTTATGAGGAAACTAAGTCTAGTGAGAAGAATACGCAATTATTAAGTAAACCACCTGTTGGTCATAAGGTCTGCACTTGAATTCTAAAGGGAAAAGCAAGGCCACCTCAAGTTGTATTGATTGCTTTTTTACAAGTAGGTTTTGTTGGTAATCTTAAGGACAAGTTTTCAAAGATGGTGCTCTGGTAGGACAGGCTACACAATGTAAAATTAGGTTATCCTTTGCTAATGGTATGGGTATTGGATGACAATTGAAGGTATGAAAATACACGCATAGACAACAACAACAAGAAATGCAATGAACCACTTGTTGTGTGGGAACTAAGACCTAAGATAATATCTAAAGACCTAGAGAAATATCTAGATGCAAAGCATTCACCATGTTGCAAAATAGTGGATCTTTCACTGAACAGTAGTTGTATAATAGGTTCCATAACCAACAAAAGATAAACTAAAACAATATCTGAAAGAATAAGGAATGTACATTGCACACATCACAAAATCTGCATTCAAGATAAGAATCAACACATAATTATTTGAGTAGGAAACACAACTCTCATCAACATATATTCACCAGGTAGAAATTCCAACCCCTAAAACATTCAAAGACCCCCTATTTAACAGAGTCCCATAGGTTTGTTGAGGAAAAGATATGAAATGATATTACTCAAGCATTTTCAGATTCTTCTTGGCTAAAGAAAAATAGACGAGAATATCACCCTATGTTTATAGCCAACAAAAATAACATCCTAACTCACAAGTATTGATTACAAGTGCTTAGGCTAGTCTTTTATAAGTAAAAAGCTTGATGGAATTTCAATTTTTATATAATTTTCTGAATATAACAGTTGTTGAAATAAATGTAGAGACAGAAGTACAGACACCAAGAAGATAATCAAGATAGATCAGACATAAAGCAATCCTTTATTTCATTCCAATTCACCAAAGAGTAATTACTTTTACAAAATTTCATGCAGAAATTTCGGACCAAATTCAAACTTAGACATCCCCGATGGAACATACAAAAGGACCTCTGATATATGAGGGGTTTGTATTCAGCGAAACATGATATAATGAGGGGGAAAAGAACACAGTTACTTCTCAAAGACAACAAACAATCAACTGTAATGCAAATCGAACAAAATATCACTGTAATCCAATAAGGAACTTGTGACTTCAAACTGCTTCAATATAGAATTCCTCTTGACTGTAGTTAAATTTTAGAACAGGGAGTGAAAAATGAATGCGGGGAGGCGAGGGGGTTGTAATTAGCGGAAAGCGAAATAATGGTGGGGAAAGAGAGCGGGTATTGTTCATAAAGTTAATTAAGAAATCCATACAATCATTCCAAATCAATGTAAAAGATCAACACCAACCAAAATGATCACAATGCCAAAAGAACAACTACTATGTAAAATTTAAACAATCTTGTGCATTAACTTGCTCACTGTTC
This sequence comes from Picea sitchensis, assembly GCA_010110895.2. Taxonomy (NCBI): domain Eukaryota; kingdom Viridiplantae; phylum Streptophyta; class Pinopsida; order Pinales; family Pinaceae; genus Picea; species Picea sitchensis. The sequence goes on from SNQJ01S0238287.1 coordinate 21,277, forward strand.
ATAGTCAAACTGTAACACAATGTCACCAAAACAAGACAGTATGCATTCCACAACAACATGTAGAGGAGATATTCTCTTCTCATTTATCCATTTAACATTTTAAAACAATCTCCAAATGAATACACCGTTAATTACTTCCACTCTGTACAACGTCAACTCAACCACTGCTCATGAATTATTTCAATCATCAAATACAATTGAAAGGTTGTGCTCGATTATGTCTTTTAATTCATTTAATAATTGAATTGTAATGAGGTTATACTGTCACAACACCTATTCCTATCACTGTTAAAATGCATGATATTCATTAAACATACATAGTGGACAGTCAACACAATAAACCATATTTAAATTGCAAAGATCCTGACTTGCCATTTAAACACACAGACAACAATCACCACTTCAACTCACACTAGGTTGTGGAATACAAAAACCATTCAAAAAAATGCAAGTGTATTTCTGTGACTGTACATGTCCAATTTTCTTTGACTCTAAACATTCAAAATGTTGGGCTATCCATTCAATACAATGAGGTAGCAATAGTATACCCGATATCATAACATAAATGATCAAATTGCAACAAAGCCATGTTTTAAAACTTTGTAACTATCTCCGAGGGCGCAACCAATCATATCCATAGCATACACAGTCGATGGTCATATCATAATCACCGCGATTGCAATACTTCCATGGAAATTAAAACACACAGTCACAATAATCAACCACTCAACCTATCATTTTGTAGGAACACCACACATACCCACGCATCATCCACGAAGCAATGATGTGACTTAATCAATTCAATGATCACAAGGAAAACGATTGTGTACTCGATTTAACAATCATCTAGTTAACCATGTTGAGCTTATCCATTTAATTATAACAACAAATGCAGTAACTAGATACCAAAACCAACACCACTATTACATAATCAAAGGGGCGAGCCAGTAATCAACTCTGTCGACAATACACCACCAATCCATAACAACCAACAGTATGCCTGATAGGCCATAGCGGCCCCCTTTATCAACACCTGGGCTTGAGAAATCAAGGGTTTTCTTTGTGGACCAACATAGGGCGGCTAGAGTCAACTCCTCTCATTGGTGAAAACCTCTGAGACCAGTAAGGATGACAGAGAGCCTTTATGGCTACTAACACTCAGAATGACGAATAACATTGTGACTTCAAACTTCATTGCAATGAAAAACAACAACGATTCATTCCAGAAAAATATCACCAATTAACATAGTTTCCCGACTCAAGGAAAGCACAAACCCATACATGTTGAGCCACTATCTATTTCATAACCAGAGAAAATTCATGGATGGCAAAAAAAAGGCATACTTGTAACCAAGAGAACCTTAAAAACATGAATTGGCTGAGTGGTTCTCCCTCTACTTGAAATTCAGAGCCTAACCACAACAAACACAGTTGAATAATAGCCCGACTAGGGTGGCGGCTAGTGGAAAGAGTAAGGGTGACATGTAGTAAATGCACGTCGCCTCCACCCTCCAGTCATTTAATTTCTCAATACACACTAGCCATTAACCCATTAACCTTTTATTTAAACCATGCATTGGAATTAGCATCTATCACTTGTCAAACGTGCCACCCACATCATATCTTACCATTTCCAACTTAACCATAATGCATATCAACTATATAACTCAAAAAATCACATATCCATTAACTTATTAGCTAGGATAACAACAATCATTTAAATTTTGATGCATGTAGTGTAGCATAAGAGCATAGTTCGATTCCTTTTTTTTTCATTTTGTTATAATTCTTTACTTATTTTCAACTTCTCGTATGTGTTGTTGATAACATGTTTATTATGCATGTGTCACAATAAGGAATCCATGAACATATAGAAATGATAGCATAGACCATTGTAACAAGAAAAATGAGCCTAGAGTAGCAGAAAAGAACATAACATGCCTTATCCATCATTCAATTGTCACGATTAGAACCAACATCCAAGATCTCATCAACCATGTAAGCAATGTCGAACAGTATCACAAACATCAAATAAGAACCAGATCTGATCTACAATCTACAAGGGGGTCCCACATACTAGTATTATTTATTCTGTTAGCTTTATAATAATAGGCTTTAGCAACACTTTGCGGGAAAAACTTTGTTGCGATTTTTAATCGTCAACAAACTGGAAAATTCACAAGGAAAATTATTTTCAACATATTTAGAACTCAAAACTCATGGTTTCGCAAACCAAGAACAACAGGTCAAGAATATATAACCAGGAATATTATGCAACAGGGGGAAGTGAGAGTATTTAATGAAAAAATGATCGGTAATTTGGGAATAACTCATGAAAAGTGTTAAGTATGAGGGGTTTTACCACTGTATGCATAATCATTCAACCACAATCTTCTCTTTACTTCAAGGAGAAAAATTACAGACTTTCTCTTTAAAATCTCAAATGGATGAAGAAATGGCAAGAATAAGTGAGAGATAACCAATCTCTTTATAAAAAAATAGTGAAAGAAGATAACAAATTCAAGTATGATTCAGGGGAAACATCATAACAGCTGATCTAAAAATGAAGAAGACTTGAAATACTTGAAATTATTGCAAAGTAAATGTCATGTGTTTAAAAGCAAATGGATCAGTTTGCAACACATAGATTAAGGTATTACTCATGAAAAATACACATAGACAACAGCATAACCAATGAACATAAGCACATAAACACGACAATTGATAAAGGAGTTCACCCCTCTCTTGGGCTACATCTCCTGGTCCAGCTTCCAATGGATCATTATTATTAATTGCTCAAAAGTGCTCAAAAACATGTCTTACAATGCTCAAACTGACACACCGACTGCTCGAATGGCTTCAGAGCGTCCAAAAACCCCTATCTGGGCTCTTTTGGCACCTCAATCGGTCGAAAAACGAAGAAGTTAGGCCTCCTGGAAGCCCCCCTTCAAGCTTGTTGTCTCTGCATCTACAAATTGCACCCTTTGTCAATTGAACCTGGCACACACGTAATAAATAGCGTGAAAACCCAGCACCGGGTGCAACCGCGCCAATGGTTCAAACCGTAGGACGGTTAAGGGTGCGCCAGCCCCTAACCGCCTAGCACCTGGGTACATAGGAGTCATACAACCGCGTGTATAGGCAAAAGGGGCCAAACGGTTATAACCGTGCCAACCATATTAACTCCCCGCTCTGATCGTGGGTATATGGCATGCAACATAGAACCACGGGATATTTAATATAAACTCTGCGCCAATCCAACTGTCAGGCTATACCATATATGGTATGGTCACATATGAAATCAAATGACCGCGGGCTGGGACTAACCCCTGGCCCGACCCCCTGCCAACGGTTACAAAATTCGAAATGAAATATAATTAAACTCATATATATTACAAGGTATAATGTGTAACCCATTGGTCGATCATATTTTTTGAAATCTATGCGGTGGGGGAGGTCCGGGGGTCGAACCCCACGACCTCCAATAATTTTACATACAAACCGAAAGCCAATAAAGGGGTGCCACGTGGCAGCCCATGATTGGGCCACGTGGCACCTTACCATTAACCAACAAGATGCCACATGTTGACTTCCCATTCGACCAACTATCAACCAACAGACATTTTCCACGTCACCACATGTACATCCGTACGGTCCCTGCCACATCAGCCTGTACGGACTGTACAGTCAGCATCATTTTTTTTGCCTGTTTGACTTTAGGAACAGATTGAAATATCTCTCGCTCCTGATGTCCGTTTGAGATGAAACAAGTTGCGTTGGGTTTGTAACGACGAGGTCTATGCTCTCGTCCGGTTTAAAGCAATTCCGAGCACTTTGAATTTTTGAGCAAAATTTGATCCCCTGATCACACCTCCCCATTGGGAAGCTTTTGGACCTCCAAAAGACTATTTTCAGTCTATGTGAAGATGAGGGTAAAGTTCCCTCACCCTTCCAACCTCA
>SNQJ01S0238288.1:0-13690 GCA_010110895.2 Picea sitchensis
AAGAGGTTTTAGGGAAAGCTTATGTAAAACCCACTCTTGAGTCCTTTTGTGCTTCTTTGATTAGACAGGAAGATAATCTTGTACAACTTGGAGTGATCAACTCTGCAGGTACCTCCAACAAATCCTCAGTTTCCCAATAGAAAGATAAACCCAAGTATCCCAAGAGGAAACATCCTTGCTACAACAAAAAACAACCTAAAGGTCCCAACCCCGCTCAAACAGCTTCAAATCCTAATCATGACAAAGGAGAAAAATATAAAAGTAAGAATACTTACAGACATTGCAACTTTTGTGATAAACATGGTTATGATGATTCCAAATGTTTCAAGAAGATGGCATCCTTAGAAGAAGTGATGAATAAGCACAACATCAGTATTGATTCTTCTTCTTCTTCTTCTTCTTCATCTTCTTCTCATGTACATGCACTTTCTGCTTCTGGTTTTTCTTTCAATACACCTTCTACTACTACTTCTTCTTCTGATGAGTGGCTTATTGATTCAGAAGCATATAATCATATAACTAAGGATAAAACCATATTTTCTTCTCTAAATGAATGTAACACCAAGAAAATATTTGTGGGTGATGATAGATCTCTTAGTGTTGTAGGATCTGGAATAGTTCAGGTAGAAAATGGTCATTTCAATTATGTATTATATGTTTCAAATCTTTCTTGTAACCTTATATCAGTATATAAAATCACTCATTTAGGTGAAGGTAAAACTGTCGAGTTTTCACCTCACCAAGTTGTAATCAAGGATCTAAAAGATCCTAAGCATGTTCTTGCAACTGGAATTGTTGATAATATTACGAGGTTGTACAAGTTTGACAACTTTGGGTCATCAGCTTTTTCATCGATTTTTGTTTCTCATAGCGATGACTTGAGCAAACTTTGGCATGAGTGGTTTCGTCATCTAAACTATTTCTCATTGCAAAAACTACGTAATCAACATATGGTGACTGGTCTTCCTCTTGTTTCATGCAGAGATGGTGTTTGTATTGGTTGTGTTCTTGACAAACATCATCAAGACAATTTTGACAAATGTGCCTCTTGGCATTCCTCGGGTCCTTTTGCAGCTTGTTCACAGTGTTTTTTTGGGGTCCACTTTCTTCTCCTTGTTATTTTGGGTGCAAGTGTTTCTTAAATTTCATTGATGATTTTTTCAAACATACTTGGGTTTACTTCTTAAAACTCAAGAGTGAAGTTTGACAAGTTTTGGCCTACAAGACCCTTGTAGAAAGAAATGGACATCAAATTCAAAAGGTTAAGAATAGATAATGGAAGTAGAATAATGTGAACCAATAATTTTACAATCACTTTTCTACGGAATCCAAATGCAACACATTGTTCCATATACACCACAAGCAGAGTAATTGTGAGAGAAAGAACCACACATTAAAGAAATAGCTAGTTGTATGATCCAATCCTAAGGGATTAAGTCCTAAGTATTGGTCGGAAGCCATCAGTTGTGAAAATTATATAGTAAATCTCACTCCCACAAGGCTCTTAAAAGTATAACTAACTTGGAAGAAGCTTGGACTAAAAAGTGGAAGCCGGATGTAAGTCACTTTCATGTATTTGGTACATTATAGCATGGAGAATCACATTCACGATGAGAAAAGGAAAGCATTGCAGCCTAAGAAGTAAGAAGTGTATATTTGTTGGTTATTCTGAGATGTCAAAGTTATGGACTTCTTCAATCACATTGTAATGAAATTATTCTTAAGAGAGATGGTATTTGATGAAAATCTCTTGGCACTGCGAGCCATCTTTGTGATTGGTACCTTCCTTGTTGTGAGCCATCTTAGGTGTTTGTGCCTTCTTGCATGATGGTTTCTTCTTAAGATGATGGCGGTGAGGATGAAAATCCACCTCCAGCTACTCACCTTCCTCCAGATGAATCATTTGAACCTGAATAGCACCAGTTCCACTGCTTCCTAAATGGGTCCGTTCAACACGAGGTTGAGGTGATCTTATTAGGTGATCCTTCAGGTGTGGGACATGTTCATGTTTCTAGTGAGCCTCTTCTCTTTTTGGCTCAAGTTTCATAAACTCATGATCTAGAGACATTTTCATAAGCTTGGGTCATCCATATTGGGATACAACAACAATGAATGAAGGGTATCATTCTTTAATGGAAAGAGAAATGATACTTGGGATATACCTACTTCAAAAGGAAGAAAACTTGTTAGATGCAAATAGGTCTATAGACCTAAATTACATGCATCAGATGGAATGTTGAAAGACATAAGGCTTGGTTGGTTGCCAAAGAGTTTTCCCAAGTTGAAGGAATTGGATATATTGAAACCTTTTCCCCTATAAAAAATGATTCCATCAGCCTTGTTCTTTCCATTGTTACCTCACATAAAATGGGAGGTCCATTGAATGGATGTTAAATCTACCTTCTTGCACGAAGATTTGCAAGAAGAAATCTAGATGGAACAACCTCCTTGTGGCTATGTCCATAATGACTTTTGTACTTGTTTTTACCCTCAAAGAAATATCTTTGTGGTCTCAAAGAGAAGCTCCCCAAACGGTATGCCAAAATTGATAGCTTTCTTGTGCCACTAGATTCTCTAGATGCCATTAAAGTCCTAATGTCTATACCAAGAGAGTAGGAAGCCATCTCATAATCCTTGTCTTTTATGTTGATGACCTTATCATTACTTTCTTGGTGACTCAAAATTTAAAACCATGTGGCGACCTTAGAAGTAATTTGAGATGACAGACTTAGGCGTTTTGCGCTATTTCCTTGGCCTCAAGTTTGCAAACCAATGAAGGGATTTTTCTTTCCAGTCTAAGTATGCTTGTGACCTTCTTAGTCACTTTCCACATGGATGATTGTAAACCAACTGCCTCTCCCTTCCAGTCTGGAGTCAAATTTCTACCACACATTACTAGCAAAGTTGATTTCCTATCTTGTTAGTTGGTTGAACTCTTATACTTGACTCCTTTTTGTCCAGATCTTTGCTTTTGTTGGTCTTGTTGCACGATATATACAAACACCCCATGAGAAGCCATTAGAAAGTAGCTAAAAAGATGCCGCTATGTTCATGGGTACAATTCGGTTGGGATACATTACAATTCGGGGGGACTACTTTATTGGTTGGTTTAACTCATTCAGATTGGGTTGACAACCACGATCATGAGAAATCTGCGACTTATGTTTTCAGCCTTAGTTCGGGACCTAACACTTGGGCTTGTAAGAAACAACATGATGGCTAACTTTCTTCAGCTGACGTGAAGCGATTGGTAAAATGCAAATTCGAAGGAAGCTCGTAGCCAGCCAGAATCAACTGGGGTTTGGATTCGACACCACGACATCCGACCATCCTTTGAATTGTGACAATCAAAGTGTCATCAAGACCACCAAAGATCCAGGTTGCCAACTTGCTCAGTAGAAAACACCTTCGAGCTACACATGCACTTCATGAAGAAAGCCAATTCATAGATCAAGTTATTGAAGTGCTTTTTCCCTACAGAAGATCAAGTTACCAAACATTTTAACAAAGTCTCTTATAAGTGAAGTTTTCCAAACTTGATCTATGTTAGAGTTTAAGAAGTTGTCATTAAGCGGGGATAGGCTCTAATGCCTCCCTTCTCCTATCCTATTATTGTCACTTTTGTAAATCATTCAATCTTATCCCAAGTTGATCTTAATGGGGGATGTTGGGATATTTAGACAATTAGGAGTTGGACGTTAAAGATCTACTTGGTCTAAATATGTCCATTAGGTAAAAGTGTGTTTCTTAGTGTGTTTCTTTAGTATCATTAGTATGTATTTGTAGTTTGGAAATATAGCCCGGTCATGATATGTGACATAGAATGATTGACAGTTTATACTCTCCTACGATCTTAGACCATTGATCCGTGGACCAACACCCAATTGGTCCATGATCTCTATTTAAAGAGCATGTGGAGGGTCATTTTCTAATGATGATTGTGAAAACTCTCTTGTAAAATATCTACGTAATATTTTTCTTTGCATTAATAAAATGCTCCAAATTAATTACGTTGATTGGGGGCCGTGGATGTTTCCCAGTAGGGATTTTACCACGTGAAAACATCTAGTTGTGTTGATATTTGATCTAGTTATGTGAGTGGTTCGAAGGTTTTAGTCTCTGTTGAATACTTTGTGTTCATATTTGTTGCATTTCAAAACCCTAATTAAAATAAAAAAAAGATACTCAATAAAGGCAAGAGAAACTTTCACAACTATACAAGTTGGATCCTAAGAGTTCACGGAGCCAAATTCTAAAATGAAATACTAAAAGAGAAAATAATAGGATTCCCCTTAATGGACGGAATTCCTACCTTAAAAGTATTTAGAGGTTCCTTAATGCCATGGACACCATTCTTTGTTATTACTGTACAAAGGAAGAAGTTTTTCTTTAGATGACATAGAGTTTTAGGTTAAGCGACTCACAAAATGGGAAAGCTAAGGACAGTGAAGGCTACCAAGCTGGAAATTTTAAAATAGGAGGACCCAGTATTATCCCCCACATACACAATCTCTTCAATTTGAGAAGAGTAGTCAAGTAGGGCTTCCACAAACCCTTGATGCAAATCCTCATAGTTCCTATTTTTAAAAATGGGGATAAATCCATTCCTATTTATAGGACCATTATGATTAGCTTGGAATTTTATGAAATTTGTATGGAATTTTTTGGAAACTGATGATTAGCATTTGAGAAGTCAAATAGCTAAAGGACAGGTTGGGTTTAGTAGATATCATTCAATTTAGCCAGACCATATTGTACCTTGAGATCTTTGGAGGAGTTCCAAATACTGAAATAATCTTTTTGTTGTTTTATTGACTTTAGAAAATATTTTGACATGGTTCCTAGGAAAAACCTTTGGAATAGGTTGGAAGAGATAAAGTGCCTCTGGAGTTGAGGGATGCTACAATAAGGATGTAAGAGAACATTATTTCTAAGCTTAAAAGTACCGAGAATTTCAAAAGTTAACTTCACAATGCTCGAAGTCAAAAGGTTGTCCCTTGTCCCCTACCCTTTTGGAGTATACATTGATAAGTTAGAAGAATGCTTGGAAAAGAGGTTATTATTAGGCCCCTTCTCTCAGCGGATACGTTCATCAAATCTTCTTCTTTATTCGATGATATCATTCTTATGGCAAGGAGTCCCATGATCTTGAAAACCAACTAAGAATCCTCAAAGGATTTTTTCTCCAATATGGGTATATTTGGTGTAATGTAGTTAGACTAAGGTCATGATTATTGATGACCATGCTCGCTTATGATACCTTTGTATACAGCCTAACAAACAAGGGAGTTAGTGTATTCATACAAATATCTTGGAATTGATATTCACCACAAGCTCCAATTGGAATTATAGCATTGATAAAAGGACTATTGGGGGATGGAAAGCTTATTATGAAACAATTTAACTAAATTAGTTGATCTTTGGATTTGGGATGAAGAAACTCCTCTTTGAGACTCTTGTTACACCTATTATTCTTTATGGATGTGAGATCTGGGGTTGTAGTATCTCTGGTGATCCTAGAAAGATAGATCAAATACAAAGAATTTTATAACCTATAATCTCAAAATTAAAGAAATATGCCATATCCCATATTCCCTCATATAGAATCAAGCCTCTCCCTTTGTGAGCATGGCTATGATTAGATACCTAATGTATAGAACAAGTTAAAGCGACGCGCATCGAAGACAAGAGGGTACCTAAAATTTCTTCAGATAGAAGTCGCAACCACCATCGACTCAAGAGAGGAATAAAGACACCCAATTTTGGCTAAACTATTGGGAATCATGGAAGAAACCATTTTGCAAAATAAAGGATACTATTAAAAGCGTCAAATCAAAATTTGGGATAAAATGGTGATAAAGGTGAGAGGAAAAAATAAAAGTGGGTGGCCCATGAAGATGTAATCAACCCTAAGCTGGAAGATCAAAATTATCTATCGTTTTTTGCCAAAGTGTAAAGAAAAAATATAAGCATTGCTAAGATAGAACAAATTCTCATGAGATCCATAGTGAAAGTTGGTGTTGGTCAATTCCTAAATGCCATGGGATGAAGGTGTCACCAGGCACTAAGAGGTTGAAAGTAATGCTCTGTAGATTGTGTACTATATTAGATCTCATTTCAAATATTGATCACACTACCAACAAGTTTCTTAACCTCTTAACTCAACAAAATATGGTGATCTTGGAAGCTTCTCTTAATGCTTTTCGGGCACAAAAACAAAATTCTAAAGAATCTAGTAATCACTTACCCTCTTAAGGTCGATAATAATTAGGTGTTAGTGGATGTTAATTATCATCATCATCATCATCATATTATATTGATATAATGTATAAATTCAAGTATTAATTTACATAATGTGTATATTATAATGTATTAATTAATTAATTAATTAACAATGATGTAATGTATTAATTAATTAAAGTAATACATTTATACATTATTAACTACATTGTTAAAGTATTAATTCCTTAATAAATGCATTATTAAAGTAATAATACATTAATAATATATATTATTTAAGTATTAATACAATAATACTCAACCATAGTCATTTCGAAATGACTATGGTTGAGTATGGTTGATCATGACCATGGTTTACCATGACCAAGGTTGATAATGGATGACTGTGGTTGACCATGACCATAGTTGACTATGGTTGATCATGTTTGTCCTTCATCATGGTTGAGTGAGGTTGACCGAACATGGTTGACTTTGGTTGATCAAGATTTTATTATGGTTGAACATGACCATGGGAGTGACCCAACCGTTGACCATGTGGATCTCATTGTAATGGTGGAACCCATGTTGATTATGTTCATCATAGTTTACTATAGCACTACTACATTGTAATGTTGATCATATTTTTGTTTTGTCAAATTGCGACATCATGTTTTGTTAAGGTCACATTCCAACATTAGTTTTTGTTCATCACATTGTAAATCAAGCGTTTGTTCATCACATGTCAACATAAGGTTTTTTCATCACATTGTGACATTAGCTTTGGTTAGTCCTTGACATGCGTGAGTTATGTTCATCAAATTAGGACAAAGGTTTATGTTTCTCACAATATGACATCAGAATAAATTTTCATAGTTTGATAGTGGGTTATGTTAGTCACATTGTGACATCAAAATGTTTGTCTGTTGGAACATTGTGTTGTGTACATCAAATTCGCGACAATAGGTTTTGTTTGTCCCATTGTGACGTTTCTAAATTCCTATCACATTGCATTTGTCCAATTACAATGCAAATTTATGTTCATCCGATTAAGATGTTCATGGTATTGAATCACATTTAGTAGCGTATATATATTCTTAGCAATGTGACATCCATATATGTTCATTGCATTGTGGGTAATACTATGTTTGGTAGATTGCATTTTTACTATGTTGACACGTTACGATGTTTGGAAATGCTTGTCACATTGGGGCATCTATATATGTTAGATCACATTGTGTGATTTTACTATGCATGGTAGATGGAAACATTGCAATGTTCGACACATTACGATGTTCGAAAATGTTCATCACATTGGGACATTATTATGTTGTCACATTGCAACATTATCATGTTTGGTACATTTACAAGGTTACTATGTTTGACACATTGCGAATGTTTGGAAGTCTTTTCACTTAAGCGACTTGAGGGGTGTCGTGTCACATTTACAGCTTATGAAGAAATGTTGTCATATTGTGGCGGCAGGGTGTCATGGGACCTGCTACCAACATGTATTTATTTTGTCACATTAAGGTTTGTATTTATATGTTTGTCACATTGCAACAACATGCCTATTTTCATCAGTTTGCGACATCACTATGTTTTGTAGACTGCAATGTTACTATGTTCCTCTTATATTGTGACGTTACTATGTTCGTCAAATTGAAACACTATATTTTCATCACGTTGCAATTTTATGTGTTCTTCACGGTCTCGCGACTTTACTTTTATGAACGAATTTAGATTTTAACATTACATGTTCCAACACGACTGGCGGTAAATTTGGAAATTTGCGTACATTGCAACATTACAATAGAGTCGTCATAATGCGAAGCTTATCCGGGTAAATGGTCATCACATTGTGATAATAAGATGATGTGAGACACAATGTATGATGACATACATTCACATCCATATATGTTCCACACAATTGTAGAGCGTTTGGAAATGTTTGTCACATTATGATGCGTATATTTTGTCACATTGCAGCGTTTGGAGTGACATACACATTGTGATGTCGACATATGTGCGTCACATTGTAGTAATGTGAGGAAATTTTCATCATATTGCAATGAAAGGGTGATGTGGGACACATTTCAACCTTTTTTTTTTTTTTTTTTTTTTTTTTTTTTTTTTTATATTTCATAATTAAATATACCAAATTATTATTGACATTACTATGTTTGGTAGATTGCAATGCTATTGTGTTCGCCACATTGTGACTTTAACATATTTCATCCACATTACAACATTATATGTTCATCACATTGTGTGATGATAATATCGTTTTGGTATACTTAAAAGTTAATTTTTTCTATAGATTGTGATGTTTGGAATTGTTTGGCAGATCACGACGTTAGAATAAGTGCGTCACAATGCAACAACATGAAATTTTGTCACATTACATGATAGGATATATACACTAGGTGAAATGTTGTTTATGTTACAATACGTACCTATGTTCGGCTTGCTACTGAGCTCAATTTATGTTACTGACATTTCAAGCGTTATTGGCCACTTCGTTAGATTGCAAGCGTTACTATGTTTGTCATTATGTACAACATTAGTATGTTCAAAACAATGCAACATTACTATGTTCATCCGATTGTAACATCTTGTTTTCTCTTCATATTACGAAGCTACTCGATTGGCATGTACCTCACATGAAAAGGGTTGGTTCGTGTCCCACATATTATGAAAATTAAGCTTTGGTGAAGCTTTAAAAAAATCTAACAATATTTCCATTGTGAAAAATATAGGAAATTTGAACTAATGCTTTGTGAAAATATAGGAACCTTGAACTGATACGATATATTACATAAAATAAAACTTAGGAGATGCTTACTTTTTGAGGACAATGATAACATATGATCTTGAACTATAAAATCTATCCCTTCTGAATAAGCATATATAAAATCAGAGTATGCATTTATGCATTCCACTTTTAGGTGTTGCAAATTGTAATTATCAGGAAAACAAAAAGGAATGGGTTAAAAGCAATTATGATTTATAGTACTAAAATATTTAACTTGAATCCTTTTATGAGTAAGTGATAAATGTTGTGGTATTGTTTTTTCTTGGATAGATTCATACAACTAAAGTGTTCATACAAGGACATTCTAGTGGAAATAGTTTTTCATCTTCAACCATTTTAGTGTCACAAGAGATGACAAATTATTCCATGTCATGGTGTTGTATTGTTTTGTTATATTTTATAAGGAAATAAAATTTTCGTATTGGAAATAATTTTTATGATGAAATCTTTCAAAAATGATATCTATATATTTCCACAAATAAAATATCTTAAATTCAACAAAACATAAAATGTGGTCTTTCTTAATATATTGTAATTAGACATTTAGTTTAAAATATTAAATATTATGTCTTTCTTGATATAATAAATGTAATCAAATAAATGATATTGATGTTGTATTTTAAGTAAATAATTATTAAATAAGAAATCTGTATTACAGTATTATATTTTTCCTATAATATAATAAATGTTCCCAAAGATTCTTATATAATTTTTATTTATTTTCGTATGTTTTTTTATTGATACAATAAATACAATAGAATAATTATATACAATTTATTTTCTTATATATATGATATTGTCTTTTTCTTGATTTTATGTATTAATATTTTTTGTAATCAAATAATAAAGATAATTTTTTCTTATATAATAATATGTTTTTATATAATAAATGTAATCAAATAATGTGTCATTAATCAAATAATAAATACAATATCTTTTTCTTGATATAATAAACTGATTTTCTTGATATAATAGTGATCAACTATTTTGTTTTTGTAAGTTATAGTTTGTATTAAATCTTCTCAAAAAGAATCTAGGTTATTAAGCTAGATCATTTACAAGCTGTGACAATGGCTCTTCTGAGAGCCCATAGGTGTCATTTGTCCTAGATTCCCTAGGTGGCAATGGTGCCCCCTCACCCAGAGAAACCATTTGATGCCATTTGGCCCATGAAAAATGTGTCATGAAAAAATCTATGTAGCGACATAGGCTAGATTGTTGACAACTGAAATTAGACTTAAATAGAAAACATAGGACAACCTTCCATGGTTGTTAGGAGATAAGAGGAGGACGAAACTTGAAATAAGAAAACATTTAAAAACCTGGTTGGAGTTGTTGCCTAGCATAGACATGGCATGCTTTTACTTTTCCCTTGTCACGGTCCGCTATGGCTTGCGGCAGGTCCTGAAGGAAGGACATAAGTATGTCCATTCTTCTCCAACGGTTTGTGTCCCTATTTTGCATGTTGAGCATAGCCATCTTGACCTCTCCCAGGTCCTTTTTGAGGTCACTTAGTGTATCCATGATCATTGTTCGATCATCGCACCTACCACAAAAGGGGAAGGGGTAGGTGGACAATGGAAGGAAGGCTCGAAGGGAGGAGGGAGGTGGGAGCGAAAGAGGGGAGGGATAGGGAGGGTCATCGAGGGGGGTGGTGGTGCGAAACCCAGCGAGTTGCCAAGGTTATCAAACCACTTGACTGAGTAGGAGTTTGAGAGAGGGAGAGGTGAGGGTGCTCTGAGTGGATTTGGGATGGGGAATTTGACTTCATGAGGAGGTTCTAGGAGGAAATTAGCTTTAGGAGGAGGGTCTGAGATAGGCATCTTCCTTCCCCTAGTTGCATACTAGGCGACACCACATTTGGCCTTGCCTCTAAGTCGGAGCATGACGAGAGCTAGCGGCTCCCTAGAGGGGAAGACACTAGGACTGACAATTACGGAGGGGAAGCACAAGCGCAAGAAACGGTTGCTAGAGTGGAGGGTTACTTACAGAGAGAAAAAATGTGAGAGCATGAAGAAGAATTGAGCTAGGAGGTGAGGCCATGTGGCTGAGGGGTAGATAGGGATGGGAGGTGCACCCAAGCTCGAGCTTAGGAGGCGAGAGAAAAGGCAGGTTTGGAGGCAGTGGCAAAGCATCCTACATGGTGCCATGAACACTCCCATGCCACAGAGCTTCCAATTCATGTGGATTGTAGGTTTCAAAAGAAGAGTGGAGGGTGGAGGTTTGGCCTTGGGGTATTTGGAGTGGGGTGACATGGCCCCGGTCGGTGGGTGGCTAGCTTCACGACAGGGAGACCTCCCTAGGTGTTGATCCATACATTGTCTTAAAGCACCCATCAGATGAATAGTAATTAACTGGCTAATAAATTAATATTGATATTGTTTTTATACCATATAACAATATATTAATAATTTTAGTATACTATAGCTAAATGTTTTATATATCAAATAATTATATGTAAAATATATATTTTTAATATATTTTTTTTAAAATTTGATTTAAAATATTAAAAATAGTATACAGACAAATAATTAATATTGTATTTAGCCAATTAAATAAATTAATGTGTTTTATTTAAAGCCAAGTTGTAGTGAAATAATTATATAATGTTTTTTTCTCATATAATATAATATTGATTTTTTTTTAATAATAAAAAAAAAAAAAAAAAAAAAATATAATAATTATAACAACATATAATAAATGTAATAAAATGGCTAAATAGAACATGGTTATAAGTTATTTTGTTGTTTTGCATTATAACTAATATATTGTAAAATGTGCAACTTTTTATACAAATTTCAGTTGTTTCATTTTTTTTTAATTTTTTTTTTCAGATTTCTTAGAGACTTAAACAGTGAAGAATTTAGTGATGCAAGTTGTATAGGATTTTGAAAATAAGACATTATGCAAAAATCAAGTGGGTTGAGCATGAATTGGAAAACATGAATATTACAATGTATGTAGCATGTAATCCGTTTAAATTTATTCTTGTATTTTGAGATTATTTATGCTGTTCTAACAATTTACCAACTTTATAGGAGTTAATGGCTATTCTAAAGAAATCTCAATTTTGAGTTTGCAACAATTGTTTAAAATAGTAAGCTAAGTTAATTGGTTGCTACCTGAAATGTATAATAAAAATAAATAGATAATGTATATGAAATGTCTGTTTTAATAATGAAAGAAAAAATATTGATAATATATTTTTTAATTTTTCAAATTATAAGCTAAGTTAATTAGTTTGCTACCTACAAGGAAATGTATAATAAAAATAAATAGATAATGTATATGAAATGTCTGTTTTAATATGTGAAAGAAAAAATATTGATAATATATTTTTAATTTTAAATTATAATAGTTATTAAATGAAATGAATAATAAAACAAATAAATAAGATATATTTGAAAAAATATCAATGACACTGTATTTCACTTTTGAAATTTGCATTTGTCATATTTATCATATTATCTCTAATATTATACTTTCATCGTGACCAAATGATATTGTACACTAATTACATGTAAATATATCAAACTACATTCTATTATATTATTAGTGATCAAATGATATTGTATACTAATTACTTTTAAATATATTAAACTACATTTATTATATTATTAATTATATTATTTTTTAATTCAAAATAATTTTATAAGTGGCCATTGTATTACTAATTACTTGTAAATATATGAAGTTACATTTTATTATATTAATGGTTAATAATATGTTATAATTTCAAATAATTTCAACACATGTGTGTATAAGTTTTGGAATTTTTAAAAAGTTTCCATATATTTTTCTTTATATTTTAATATTTTTTAATTAGGTAGAGGTGGCAATAGGTTAGTGAACATGGTAATTTTTAAACGATTAGGTAAATGTAAAAATGAAACATATAAATTGATGTCTTTATAACAGCTCGGGAGTTAATGGATGAAATCAGAGCCATTCATTGATTTAGTGACTAATAATATTCTAGACATATTTAATCTAGTCCATAGAAAACATATTAAAGAACTAAAACCTATTAAATGTGCCCATTATCAATAAATGCTTGTCTTTCCATTACTTACTATAAAGTCTCAAATTACTGTGAAAGTCTCCTATTGCATCTTTAAGTAACTTATACAAAGTTTTTAAAGTAGGTAGTAATGTTACTTTGAATTCTTTGTATTAATGAAGCGTAGTAACTTAATGCTTCCAAAGTAAGTAATGATATTTCTCCTATTGCATCCTTAAGTAACTGCGAAAGTCTTCTTTATTAATACGATTCAATTCCTTAAGTAACTGCTAAAGTCTCCTTTATTAATAGCGCACCAGGGATGAGCACAAATTAAAAAAAATCAATTTTTATTTTCGGTTTCATTTTTGCTTCCAGTTGGCAGACGATAGCAACGAACAAATTAAAAAAAATCAATTTTTTCATTTTCAGTTGAGTGGGCGGTGATCCAAGAGAGCCGAGAGACGCAAACAAAGACAAAGACAAGACATAATTTTTATTTCATCAAACTCAACCAAGATTTGTTTTGACTTTGAGCAGGACACATATGAACATTACAGACTGCGTTAATGCCAACCAATCTAAATCAGCCGTGTTTTCATTGTGCGTTAAATCTATCGTCAGCGACCCAGCGACAGTCACCTGAAGCTTTAAGGAAA
>SNQJ01S0238289.1:0-13690 GCA_010110895.2 Picea sitchensis
AATAACCCACCTATATAGCCAAAGGTACGGTAAATACAGGTATAGTCTCCTAAGCACCCTCTCCTACGCTCTTGTTGCACGGGTCGGGGGAAATGAATGAGGCGGGCGTATACCCTGTTTAGAACCACTAGTTTGAAGTCGAGATTTAGACCCCGAAGTAGATTCTGTTGACCGAGCAAAAGCACCCGTTTCAAAGCCAATTGTTGAAGCCATTGATATATAAGTAGCATATAAGCCAACAAAGACAGAGACAAAGTAAGAATCCGCTTTTTACCCTATTGATCCAGAATCCTTAGTAGTGGAGTCCCTTGCCCCAGATCCGGTTTAAGGAAATCCTTAAGGTACTACTAATGAAGAGGCGAGGTGTAGGGATCTTTGTTTTCTCAAACAAAGGGATTGGCAAATAAGAGTGCTAGGGCCACCACTAGTCCATACATAAATAGTGAAAGCTTCCATAAAAGTGCAACTTAGCAGTAAGCTTGTATCTGACCCTACTCGCGTTTATTAAATTATGAATATGGAAAGAATATGTTCAGTGTTTCCCATATTCACAATTTAATAAATGCTTAGTCCCTGAGTCGAGTAACGAGGCGGGTTCCTTGGTAATAATAAAAGCCAAGGGGCAGGTCAGCTGCTAGATATACTGGTTATGCTTCTGCCCTTGCTTCTGGTATATCAATGACTAGCTCTGATGCTTATGGCTATGCAAAAGTGTGGTTCGATAAATTCTTTACGTTAGCGCAACATTAATAAGAAGAAGAATGCATCATATAATAAGAGCTTACGCATTTTTCCTTTCAATAACCTAGGGTAAACCTCAAGCGTTGTTGGCTTTCGAACTGAAATAGGCCCTGCTGCGGGGTATCATTTTGCTTGTGCTTAATCAAGGTAAACCACCTACGCTGCGGGTGACATTTTGAGCTCATAATGAGTAATTGTTTTGCAATTGATGAAAGAAACATTTAAATCATAAATATTTTTATTAATATTTCAATATATCTCCCCTGATTTGAGTGCCCGCTGGAAGTCCATATAGAAGCTTCGACCCTATGCATAACACGGAGCTTCCTGCCTAGTATACCCAGGAGACATGAGGCATCCTCCTACCTCCTCCCAATGTAAAGCATTAACTAAAATTTAAACTTGGACAGACAATCTGTGTTGGCAACCATGCGAAAGCCCCTCATCAGTTATTGCAAGTTGCTCAATAGTACCTCGACCATGAATTCAAGCTTCCAACACAGGCTTGACGCCATTGTGATTACCCCCAGCCCAAGCTCGTAGCAGTAATTCGAGTTGTTGTTAGACTCAACACCATAATCCTCCTCATGTACGCCATTGATTCTGATTCAAAGCTATATGCAAGAAATCATGCGAGGGGTATCACAACCAAGATTATGGTGGGTTGAACCCCTCATATCAGTTATAAGTTATATCGTCGATCCTGGAGATCTCATCAGATTTGAAATGCATGCAAGCTCTAGCTCACTGGTACCCGTCTCATCCCTCGTTGCTCCCTTCGTCTGCCTCACACTAAGATTTAGAGAGATACAATGGACAGGTAAGGACCCAAGGGCAAAGGGAGACCTCCCTGAATTCAACCAAGGTCACAAATTCATCAGGAAGCGATTGTTGGTATGGAAGTTTACTACATGAATATTGTGCCAAAAACTCAAGAAGACATTGCAAATATGGAAATAGATGCTTGCCAAGAGAGGATGAATACCCAAGATGATACAATGGATACATAATTCATGTCGCTTATTCTTGATACTGGATTGACCTGTGCCAGAGATACCAAATATCTCCACACTATCGATCTTTATTGGCACATGAAGACTATCCTCGCCAAGACCATTAGTGCCAAGGATGAGGCTTAAACGAATATGGATAGGCAAATCGAATTCATTCCGCTACAAAACCAGTTGACGAACAAGAAGCTCAACATCGTGGTTGCCAATCAAAGCATCATCTTCAGTGTTGATGGAGAGGAAACCACCCAAGTTCTGTAATGTCCCTTTCCAAACGAGTTTTCTAGAAGATTGGCAAAATAGACTAAGTAATTTCCGTAGGCTATAGTGAATGATGAAAAAGGGAATTAATTATTTATTTAATGTCATCGGAGTGGGAATTAATTAATTTTAAAAGGTGACATTGAGTAAGTGGTAAAAAAGGCTCCTAAGTGACTATTGAGAATACGAAAAGTCACTTAAACTTATTAAAAGGTAAAATGGTCTCAAAAGAATCAACCAAAGAATAAAAAGGGAAAATGAGGGTCCCCTCACTCATTTCTTAACATGACATTTTCTAAATTGCTTTAATAGAGCTCTTTGTGGATTTTTGAACTCTTGAGATGAAAGTACTAAGGGAGATTTCAGAGATTGGTTTTGATGGTGAGACTATCCACCATAGTTGATCCATTTAGAAGATATCATCCAAGATTTCTTCATTAGGCTTCAATGTGGCCAATTTCTTATTCATTTTGGCAATTTGTTTTGTTTTGGGGGGGTCGATTTTTGTTCAAGGAGGTTGAGTTATTCATTGGGGTGAATTTCCTTGTGTGAGCTGAGTTATTCTCCAAGAGACCAAGTTTTCCTCTTGAAGATGGGTTGCTTTTCTTCCTAGAAGATCGATTCCTTCTCTGGGGGGTGATTTACAGCAGTAGGATGAGTTCTGGAAAAGGGATTGGAGGTATTTGTTGTTGGGTTGAGTTCAACTGAGAGGGGGATGTGATTTACAGAGATTGAGACTGAATCTAGGTGAAAGATTATGGGTTTTGTTGACGATTGAAATTGTCAATGAAGTTTTGCCCCCAAAGTATTGCTAAAGCCTATTATTATAAAAAATAAATAATACTAGTAGGTGGGACCCCCTTGAACTATTGGAGAGCATATCTGTTCATTTTGATGTTGAGATGATGTGTGACATGACTCACATGGTTGATGAAGATCTTGTGGTTATTGGTTATAAATTGAGCTTATGAAGGGTTGATTCCTTATGTTACTAAAGCCTATGATATTCATTAATGTCATTGTTGTATGTTCTTATTACACCTGCATAACAAACATGTTAGTAAAATTACATGAAGGGCAGTTTTGAGAGAGACAAAATACTATAACAAATGCAAGGAAAAGGGACCTAGTTCTGCAATATCACATGTGAATAACTTAAAAGAAATGAGAAACAATTGCAAGGGGAATATTTAAAAGCTATTCTAACTATTCTACATGCATGAAAACACTTGGCGATTATTGTTAATCCCTAGCCAACAAGTAAATGGTTATGAAATTTTGATTGAATTACATGTTTAATATGCATATGGTGTGAAATATTGGTGGTGCACTTAGCAAGGTGATAGTGCTAATGCTCAAACAATGGTTAATTGAATTATGTGGTCGGTCCACATATGGTATATTTGGATAGATTGAATGTCAGTGGCTCATTTGATAAGGTGGTGATCGTTGATGGTTATGCGATTTTTTTTGAGTTATATGATGTGAAATGGGATATGGTGATCGTGCTACTGGCTTTTAATGTGGTGATGGTTTCGATACACGTTTGATGAATCGTGTTAATGGAGAATTTGTTGGCATGTAATGTTGAGTTAATGAAATATGGGTGGAGGCGACATGCATTTACTGCACATAACCTTTAATCTTCCCTTTCACCACCACCCTAGTCGGGCTATTGTTCGATCTTGTTGTTGTGGTTATGCTCCAAAATTTTAGCAGGGAGGAACCACTCAGCCAACTCTCGTTTTAAGGGATTCAATTACAGGTATGTCTTTTTTTTCCATTCGTGATTTTTCTCTGGGTATGAAATTATTACTGGCTCATGTGTATGGTTTTGTGTTTTCCTAAGTGTTGCAACTGTGTGAAATTTGGGTTCTAGAAATGAAGAGTGAATGGTTCTTCCTGTAACATTTTTGAGTTCGTCGAGGTTATTGGTATCCCTGGGTGATAGTTATTTGTTATCACTATTGTTTGGTTGGAGGTTTTTTGTTTAGTCTTGGGTGGATAGCTACCATCACGCACTGTCACTAATCCAGTCTCTAGCTTTCATGGGTTTAATGGTCGAAGGTTTTTTGTGTCAGTATGTTTTGTTCACTTCGACATTGGTTGATTGCACCACCAGGGGTCACAAAGTAAGGTTCTTGTTATTCCTCGTCCCTGTCTTCGCCTTTGTGTTGTGATTGTTGACCGAAGAGCACGAGGGTTATACCCTAGGTGCGTTAAATAAACTTTGCCAAGCCAGACTAGATCCCTACGTTTCAGTTATGGCCCCTGTCATAGATTTGTGTCTGACCACGAACAAGTCATGGTTCGTCCTTAATACACTATGGCCTTAGGGGTTTTTCCATTAAAAATAGTGGCTTTTCTCTCCCCGTGTTGACGACTAAACAACCTTGGCCCTCCACTCAGGAAATTGTTTAAGAAGACTAGGCTGGCCTGTCGTTTACGACTCAGTTTTCAATTGGATGGTTGTATAATTGTTGATGATTTTGAGAATAGGCTCGCCCATTTGGTCGTATGACAGTCGTGTTGGTTGGTAAATAGTCACTAGCTCGGTTATAATAGTGGTAAGCCCTATTTTACCAGTTTCACTTTCAAAGCACACAATTACTCTCCTTATGTCGATAACTCAGTGTTGTTAACGGGAAGGGCCTCTGCCTCGGTTTTCGATTGGATACGTGGGTATGCGTCCTTGCTACAGCTTGTTAGGTTGTTGAGTTTTAAGACAATGACAAGTTGTTTGGTAGATACACAATCATTGGTTTTTTCATTGATGATTATTTGAATGTTTAGCTATCATTGGTGAAAATACTTAGCGTTGCTCATGTTCCGTTGTGTGGTTGAAAAATAGATAATGGTCATGGTAACTGTGGGTTTTTTTGGGATCGAATGACTACTGAACTAGATGAATGTAGAAAGTATATCCATTGCATCTTTGTGTTTGTTGATTGAATAATACTGAGTGTACACATCATGGTCGATCATGGTGTGACTAAGTTGAAGAAATCTAATATTAAATCAATAGCCCAGCACGATATGTTGAGTTATTATTGTGACTATCTGTTTGTTGTGTTAAGTGGAAATGTTGCACCATGGAGTTTTGTTAGCTATGCACTGTGTGTAGTATGGATAGCTTGGTTTTCACACTCAGGGGCACCCATGGGAGAAAGAAAATTACATTTTGAAGATACATGTCCCCATGTATTTGTTGACACACCTTTGAAGGGATCCCCCCGAAATTCCAAAAAAAGTGTTTATGATAAAGAACACTGCATAGTTCTGGGTGATAGGAAAAAATATCCACATATATCCTACTATATACATGTTTTTACATAAACAAAAACTGCATACAGATGCTAGCTAAGAATATATCCATGTAGACAAAACAACCTAAGGTCTTGGATGAACACTGAAATTACAAGGCAAAAGGAGTGTTGATCAAAATTAAGCTAAAACTAGGTAGTGTCATTTCTCTTCTATAATAGGTCTATGTTAGAACTCGTATATTGTTCCTCTATTCTCTTCAACGATCAACCATTGCCCATGTTCCATCTGTACTCCTTATTTTGAAAGTTGGTTTGTTACCATATTCCTCTCCCTGAAAACATGATGAACAATGAAGGTGTCAAAGGAGGCCACAAGTCTTTGACTTCCTCAAGGATGGGAAGCAAATGGATATTGTGACTTTCAGACCCATTTGATAACATTGAGAGAATCACCAAAACTATGTAAAGAATTCACATTCTTTTCCTTTGCAAAAACTAAAAGTAATTTAAGGGACATCAATTCTGCATAATTGGTTGTGCTAGGGCCCAACCCGATCTTAATTTTATAGGAAACACGATCATAAAAATACAGGACAACTTCTCCCCCACAAGACTGATTTTTGTTTTGTGAGGAACCATCAAAATATGTCTAGGGCCTTGAGCATTCCACTGATTCTTCCTATATTGTCCTACTTGACCCCCTCCCTTTTTCTTGAGGAAAGTGAGCTAGGATACTAAGACATTGAGTTGCAATGACCTCCGGGGGAATAGATTTATTGTGGAAAATTGAAGAGTTTTTGGCCAACCAAGTACCCCCGCAAATGAGAAGAGGGAGAGGCATGATGTTACGAGTAGTAGCATTGGAGACCCATGATTTCCAAGCATCTTCCATCGTCTGTCCTTGCCATGAACACCCTTGTCCAAGCGTGATGGATAAATCATTCCAGACGGCCTTGATGAAAGGGTATAACAAGAAAAGGTGGGTTGATGTTTCCTGACTTGCTTTACAAAGAGAGCACCAACCCAGAACTTTAATTGATCTTTTTTCCATAACCTCCCAGGTGGGGACCTTTTTATTCAGTAGACACCACATTAACATTTTGGGTTTGAGAGGGAAGATTAATTTCCATAATCCTTTCCACCACCAGTCTAGATCCCTGAGAAGTGAATCAATGTTGAGCTGTTATATCCCAAGTTTCTAGTATAGACTCCAAGAGAGTCCAGGGCCCATACTAATTCATCTTCCTGGTCCAAAAGACGAATCTGGGCCATTTTTAATGCCCTTATCTAATTTGCCCAGTGGATCTCATGAAACTCCTCTAGACCCAATTGAACACGTGTCTTCCATTCCTATGACCATATAAACGATCTTACAGGGTACGCAATATATATATTTCATTGGAGAAAGAAAATTACAATTTGAAGATACATGTCCCCGTGTATTTGTTGATGCACCTTTGAAGGGATTCCCCCGAGATTCCAAAAAAAGTGTTTCTGATAAAGAACATTGCATAGTTCTAGGTGATAGGAAAAAGTATCCACATATATCCTACTATATACATGTTCTTTTTACATAAACACAAATTGCATACAGATGTTAGCTGAGAATATATCCATGTAGAGAAAACTGCCCAAGGTCTTAGATGAACACTGAAATTACAAGGCGAAAGGAGTGTTGATCAAAATGAAGCTAAAACTGGGTAGTGTTGTTTCTCTTCTATAATAGGTCTATGGTAGACCTCGTAGATTGTTCCTCTATTGTATTCAACGATCAACCATTGCCCATGTTCCATTTGTACTCCTTATTTTGAAAGTTGGTTTGCCACCATATTCCTCTCCCTGAAAACATGATGAACAACAAAGGTGTCAAAGGAGGCCGCAAGTCTTTGAACTTATTCAAGGATGGGAAGCAAATGGATATTGTGACACTGTTGTGACTTTCAGACCCATTTGATAACATGAGAGAATGACCAAAACTATGTAAATAATTCACATTCTTTTCCTTTGCAAAAATTAAAAGTAATTAAAGGGACATCAATCCTCCATAATTAGTTGTGCCAGGGCCCAACCCCATCTTAATTTTATAGGAAACGTGATCATAAAAATAAAGGACAACCCATCCCCCACAAGACTGATTTTTGTTTTGTGAGGCACCATCAAAATATGCCCAGGCCATGAGCATTCCACTGATTCTTCCTATAATGACCTACTTGACCCCCTCCCTTTTTCTTGAGGAAAGTGAGCTAGGATACTAAGACATTGAGTTGCAATGACCTCTGGGGGAATAAATTTATTATGGAAAATTGAAGAGTTTTTGGTGAACCAAGTACCCCCGCAAATGAGAAGAGGGAGAGTCATAATGTTATGAGTAGTAGCATTGGAGACCCATGATTTCCAAGCATCTTCCATCGTCTGTCCTTGCCACAAACACCCTTTTCCAAGCATGATAGAGCACTCTTTCCAGACAGCCTTGATGAAAGGGCATAACAAGAAAAGGTGGGTTGATGTTTTCCCACTTGATTTACAAAGAGAGCACCAACCCAGAACTTCAATTGATCTGTTTTCCATAACATCCTAGGTGGGGTCTTTTTATTCAGTATACACCACATTAAAATTTTGGATTTGAGAGGGAAGCTTACATTCCATAATCATTTCCACCACCGGTCCGGATCCCTGAGATGCAGGTCAATGTTGATTTGGATATATCCCAATTTTGGTGTATAGACTCCAAGAGAGTCCATGGCCCATACTAACTCATCCTCCTGGTACAAAAGAAGAATGTGGGCCATTTTTAATGCCCTTATATAATTTGCCCAGTGGTTCTCATGAAACTCCTCTAGACCCAGTTAAACATGTGTCTTCTATTCCTGTGACCATATAGACGATCTTGCAGGGTCCACAATCTGGTTTAGGTAAAACAATCCATGCATATGAAGGCTTTGAATCAGGTTTTCAGGAAGGATGTGAGCACCCCCACTGCTCGACCAAGGCTATGAGCCAAGGTGCACTTTGTTCCCATTACCACCAACTTATGTATAAATATTTTGAAACAAATTATTTCTTATTTAAATATGAACCCATATTATTAACTTTCCTAGCATTTCATGTTAAAATTAATATTGATATATGCATATCTAAGCCAACTTGTATATAAATATTTTGAAACATGTTATTTCTTATTTAAATGTTAATCCGTTTCATTAACTTTCCATCCTAATAGCTATATATATTTTTAAATTAAATGTTTTAATATTTAATATTTTTTTTATAATCAATTATTGAATATAGATTTAATGATATTTTGAATGTGATCTCTTTATATATGTGTGTATGGGAAAGCAACGCTCCTTCATAATGTAATCTTTATTTATGTAATACAAGTTATGTATGGGCAAGCAGCGCCCCTTCATAATGTAATCTTTATTTCTGTAATAACAGTTATGATTTTTTTAGAAAGAAAAACATATGTATGGGAAGCGAAAATGAAGTTAATTTAATAATATAATTAATTTGTAAATTTAGATTAGATTAATTTTTATATATTTTCAATTTTATTTATTAGTTTAAAAAAAAAAATTATAATAAAAGTAGTTAGTTAATCTTTTTTTAATAAAATTACATAATTACATTATAAATTTCAAATATTCAAAAAAATAAAAAAATATATGCACACTATTTATTATAATAGTATTATGGGTTATATTAAAATAAAATTTATGGTCCAATTATAATTGGGTTTAGCTTGGATACTTGGGAGGAATGATTGTTATTCTCCCCACCCATGTTCAATTCTTGCAAGTAACATTTTGAGCTCATAATGAGTAATTGTTTTGCAATTGATGAAAGAAAAATTTAAATCATAAATATTTTTATTAATATTTCAATATATCTCCCCTGATTTGAGTGCCAGCTAGAAGTCCATATAGAAGCTTCGACCCTATGCATAACACGAAGCTTCCTGCCTTGTATACCTAGGGGACACGAGGCATCCTCCCGCCTCCTCCCAATGTAAAGCATTAACTCAGATTTAAGGCTGGACAGAGGGTCTGTGTTGGCAACCATGCGAAAGCCCCTCATTAGTTATTGCAGGTTGCTCAATAGTACCTTGACCATGAATTCAAGCTTCCAACACAGGCTTGACACCATTGTGATTACCCCCAGCACAAGCTCGTAGCCGCAATTCGAGTTGTTGTTAGACTCAACACCATAATCCTCTTCATGTACGCCATTGATTCTGATTCAAAGCTATATGCAAGAAATCATGCGAGGGGTATCACAACTAGGATTATGGTGGGCTCAACCCCTCATATCAGTTATAAGTTATATCATCAATCCTGGAGATCTCATCAGATTTGGAATGCATGCAGGCTCTAGCCCACTGGTACCCGTCTCATCCCTCCTTGCTCCCTTCGTCTGCCTCGCACTAAGATTTAGAGAGATACAATGGATAGGTCAGGACCCAACGGCAAAGGGAGACCTCCCTGAATTCAACCAAGGTCGCAAATTCATCAGGAAGCGATTGTTGGTATGGAAGTTTACTACATGAATATTGTGCCAGAAACTCAAGAAGACATTGCAAATATGGAAATAGATGCTTGCCAAGAGAGGATGAATACCCAAGATGATACAATGGATACATAATTCATGTCGCTTCTTCCTGATACTAGATTGACCTGTGCCAGAGATACCAAATATCTACACACTATCGATCTTTATTGGCACATGAAGACTATCCTCGCCAAGACCATTAATGCCAGGGATGAGGCTCAAACGAATATGGATAGGCAAATCGAATTCATTCAACTACAAAACCAGTTGACGAACAAGAAGCTCAACATCGTGGTTGCCAATCAAGGCATCATCTTCAGTGTTGATGGAGAGGAAACCGCCCAAGTTTTGTAATGTCCCTTTCCAAACGAGTTTTCTAGAAGATTGGCGAAATAACCTAAGTAATTTCCGTAGGCTATAGTGAATGATGAAAAATGGAATTAATTATTTATTTAATGTCATCGTAGCGGGAATTAATTAATTTTAAAAGGTGACATTGAGTAAGTGGTAAAAAAGGCTCCTAAGTGACTATTGAGAATATGAAAAGTCACTTAAACTTATTAAAAGGTAAAATGGTCGCAAAAGAATCAACCAAAGAATAAAAAGGGAAAATGAGGGTGCCCTCACTCATTTCTTGACATGACATTTTCTAAATTGCTTTAATAGAGCTCTTTGTGGATTTTTGAACTCTTGGGATGAAAGTACTAAGGGAGATTTCAGATATTGGTTTCGATGGTGAGACTATCCACCATAGTTGATCCATTCAGAAGATATCATCCAAGATTTCTTCATTAGGCTTCAATGTGGCCAATTTCTTATTCATTTTGGCAATTTGTTTTTTGTGGGGGGGTTGAGTTTTGTTCAAGGAGGTTGAGTTATTAATTGGGGTGAATTTCCTTGTGTGAGATGAGTTATTCTCCAAGATACCAAGTTTTCCTCTTGAAGATGGGTTGTTTTTCTTCCTAGAAGATCGATTCCTTCTCTGGGGGGTGATTTACAGCAGTAGGATGAGTTTTGGAAAAGGGATTGGAGGTATTTGTTGTTGGGCTGAGTTCAACTGAGAGAGGGATGCGATTTACAGAGATTGGGACTGAATCTAGGTGAAAGATTATGGATTTTGTTGATGATTGAAATTGTCAATGAGGTTTTTTCCGCAAAGTATTGCTAAAGCCTATTATTATAAAAACTAAATAATACTAGTAGGTGGGACCGCCCTGAACTATTGGAGAGCATATATGTTCATTTTGATGTGTGTGACACGACTCACATGGTTGATGAAGATCTTGTGGTTATTGGTTATAAATTGAGCTTATGAAGGGTTGATTCCTTATGTTACTAAAGCCTATTATATTCATTAATGTCATTGTTGTATGCTCTTATTACACCTGCATAACAAACATGTTAGTAAAATTACATGAAGGGCAGTTTTGAGAGAGACAAAATACTATAACAAATGCAAGGAAAAGGGACCTAGTTCTACAATATCACATGTGAATAACTTAAAAGAAATGAGAAACAACTGCAAGGGGGAGATTTAAAAGCTATTCTAACTATTCTACATGCATGAAAATACTTGATGATTATTGTTAATCCCTAGCCGGCAAGTAAATGGTTATGAAATTTTGATTGAATTACATGTTTAATATGCATATGGTGTGAAATATATGTGGTGCACTTGGCAAGGTGATAGTGCTAATGCTCATACAATGGTTAATTGAATTATGTGGCTGGTCCACATATGTTATATTTGGATAGATTGAACGTCGGTGGCTCATTTGATAAGGTGGTGATGGTTGATGGTTATGTGATTTTGTTTGAGTTATATGATGTGAAATGGTGATCACGCTACTGACTTTTAATGTGGTGATGGTTTTGATACACGTTTGATGAATCATGTTAATGGAGAATTTGTTGGCATGTAATGTTGAGTTAATGAAATATGGGTGGAGGCGACATGCATTTACTGCACATAACCTTTACTCTTCCCTTTCGTTTCCACCCTAGTCGGGCTATTGTTTGATCTTGTTGTTGTGGTTATGCTCTAAAATTTTAGCAGGGAGGAATCACTCGGCCAGCTCTTGTTTTAAGGGATTCGATTATAGATATGTCTTTTTTTGTCCATTCGTGATTTTTCTCTGGGTATGAAATTATTACTGGCTCATGTGTATGGTTTTGTGTTTTCCTAAGTGTTGCAACTGTGTGAAATTTGGGTTCTGGAAATGAAGAGTGAATGGTTCTTCCTGTAACATTTTTGAGTTCGTCGAGGTTATTGGTATTCCTAGGTGATAGTTCTTTGTTATCACTGTTGTTTGGTTGGAGGTTTTTTGTTTAGTCTTGGGTGGATATCTACCATCATGCACTGTCACTAATCCAGTCTCTGGCTTTCATGGGTTTAATGGTCGAAGGTTTTTTGTGTCAGTATGTTTTGTTCACCTCGACATTGGTTGATTGCACCACCAGGGGTCACGAAGTAAGGTTCCTATTCTTCCTCATCCCTATCTTCGCCTTTGTGTTGTGATTTTTGACCGAAGAGCATGAGGGTTATACCCTGGGTGCGTTAAATAAAAAAATTCTGGCCAAACTAGATCCCTACGTTTCAGTTATGGCCCCTGTCATAGATTTGTGTTTGACCACGAACGAGTCGTGGTTCGTCCTGAATACACTGTGGCCTTAGGGGTTTTTCCATTACAAAGAGTGGCTTTTCTCTCCCCGTGTTGACGACAAAACAACCTTGGCCCTCCACTCGGGAAATTGTTTAAGAAGACCAGGCTAGCCTGTCGTTTACGACTTGGTTTTCGATTGGATGGTTGTATAATTGTCGACGATTTTGAGAACATGCTCGCCCATTTGGTCGTATGATAGTCATTTTGGTTGGTATATAGTCACTAGCTCGGTTATAATAGTGGTAAACCCTATTTTACCAGTTTCACTTTCAAAGCACACAGTTACTCTCCTTATGTCGATAGCTCAGTGTTGTTAACAGGAAGGGCCTCTGCCTCCTTTTTCGATTGGATGCATGGGTATGTGTCCTTGCTACAACTTGTTAGGTTGTTGAGTTTTAAGACAATGATGAGCTATTTGGTAGATACACAATCATTGGTTTTTGCATTGATGATTATTTGAATGTTTAGCTATCATTGGTGAAAATGCTTGGTGTTGCTCATGTCCCGTTGTGTGGTTGAAAAATAGATAATGCTCATCGTAACTATGGTTTGTTTTGGGGTCAAATGACTGTAGAAAGTATATCCACTGCATCTTTGTGTTTGTTGATTGAATAAGACTGAGTGTACACATCATGGTCGATCACGGTGTGACTAAGTTGAAGCAATCTAATATTAATTCAATAGCTCAGCACGATATGTTGAGTTATTATCGTGACTGTGTGTTTGTTGTGTTAAGTAGAAATGTTGCACCGCGGAGTTTTGTTAGTTGTGCACTGTGTGTAGTATGGATAGCTTGTTTTTCACACTCAGGGGCACCCACAGAAGTTTTAAGCATGTTTATTTATTGCAATCGATCACTTGTTAAAAAAGGCATGTTGTTGGTGACAGTCATGTTGGATAGGTGGCCCAGCTTTTAAGTCACATTGGATTGTTTTTCTTTTACAGCGGCATAACTACATTGCCTAGGAAAATTACCCTGTGCATAACTTGTGCCTAAATGGTGGTTGTTGGTTGTATGATTTATTGTCATTTCAGGCTTGGAAATTTGGTCTTGATTATATGTTAACGAATATCATTGCATTTTGATGGGCTCTGTTTTTTTTTTTTGTAAATAAAGGGGGTGGTTCCTGTTATATTAAAATAGGCAAAAAACAAAATTGCAGGGGAGGCCAGCTGTCCCGCCTAAGCAGGAAACCGGGAC
>SNQJ01S0238291.1:0-13689 GCA_010110895.2 Picea sitchensis
AGTAGGTTGGTGCCTACACAATATCTTATTGAGTTGGTGCTTAGCTAAGGAGATTAGTGTCTCTAGTAGGTTGGTGCCTACATAATATCTTGTTGAGTTGGTGCTTAGCTAAGGAGATTGGTGCTCTATTAGGTTGGTGCCTAGAAACTTTGTAACAATAGGTTGGTGCCTACAAACATTTACAAATACAAGTTTTTGTGTTTTTTCCTCGTAAGGGTTTTCATGTTAAACTCCGTGCTTTGTGATTTGACTTTATATGTGCTAATGAATGATTGATGAATGGTTAAATAAAGTAAAAATAATCTTATATTGATTCACCCCCCAGTCTTAGTATAAGCATAAGTTCAACAATTGGTATTAGAGTAGGTTCCTTCAGAAAAAGTCTAACCACTGGAAGGTAGATCTCAAGAGCACACAATGTGACTAGTCAAGAAGGTTTCTACACAAACAGGGCTCCATTGTTTGATGGAACAAACTATGCATTCTGGAGTATAAGGATGTAGACTTATCTAATGGATCTTGGGTTTTATATTTGGCAATAAGTCATCACTAGGTATAGAGCCCCAAAAACTCCACTAACACATAACACGGGGAAGAAGGCTAGTTAACATAATGCAAAAGCCATGGATGCTATCTTGTGTGGTTTATCAAAATCAAAATTTGTCAAGGTGATGCATTGTCTACTGATAGAAACTACAATTCATTTTCTCCCCTACTTGATTCAAATATTGAATGTTATAAGTGCAATAACTATGAGAACATAACACGTGACTGTAAAAGAAACATAATAAGTCTCCTAAACAAAACAAGGAAGAATATTTTTTTACCAAGCATAGAGAAGTATACACAAAGGTGTGGAAAATGAAGCAAGAAGAATTAAAGAAGGAAGAATGTGGACTTTTAATGTATTCTCAAGATAAAGGAAGTCAATGGTATATTGATTATGGATGTTCAAAACACATGACAGGGGATCAAAACAAATTTCTCACCCTAAAGGAAGAAAAATGAGGTAGCATTAACTTTGGGGATAATGTTTCTCCAAGGATAGTTGGAAAATGTATCGTTAGTCTTACTAATGGAAAGACTAAAACACATAATGTATTGTATGTTGAAGGGTAAAACACAATCTTCTAAGTGTCATTCAATGTGTAATCAAGGTTACAACCTCACATTTTATTCTAAAGGATGTGAGATATGGAAAGCAGATTCAAGAAGATTAGTTATAAATGAAAGAAAAACTCCAAGAAATGTATACATTCTCAATGAAGTCAAAGGAGAAAAATGTTGTATGGGACAAGTAGAAGAAAGATGATTATGGCATAGAAGGATGAGTTATATAAAATTTGACAATTTAGTAAAACTCAACAAGACACAAGCAATAAGAGATATGTCAAGGATCTCAAAACCTACATACACTATTTGCAATCCATGTCAGCACAAAAATCAAATGAGAGTTAGTTTCAAAAAAAAGGAGTACTCAACATCAAAGCCATTGGAACTTGTACACATAGACCTCTGTGGGCCAACAAGAGCACAAAATTTAAAATGTGAGATTTATTTTATGCTACTTATTGATGATTACACAAGAATGACGTGGGTTACATTTCTTAAAGAAAAATCTGAAGCATTTGAGAAGTTTAAAGCTTTCAAAGCCCTAGTTGAAAATGAGACTGGTTTAAAAATCAAGTGCTTAAGATCAGACAAAGGAGGTGAGTTTACATCTTATGAATTTGATGAATTCTGTGAGAATCATGGAATCAAGAGACATTTTTCGGTAGCAAGGACTCCACAACAAAATGAAGTTGTAGAAAGGAAGAAAAGAATTGTATAAGAAATGACTATAACAATGTTGAATGAAGCCAAACTACTAGACACCTTTTAGAGAGAAGTAGTCAACACAACAATCTACATTTTGAGTAGAGCACAAATTAGAGTGAACAACAACAAGACACCTTATGAATTATGGAAAGGTAGACTGACTATAGTTAAATACTTCAAAGTATTTGGAAGCAAGTGATATATAAAGAGAAATGAATATAATTTAGGCAAGTTCGATTCCATAACATATGAATGTATCTTTCTTGGCTATGCATATGGAAGAAAGGCCTACAAATGCTATAGCAAAAAACTGCACAAGGTTGTAGATAATATTGAGGTGACAATGGATGAAGCAATACCTCAAGAGGAAAAGTCAAACAAATAAATATACAGCGGAAACAATTTACAAAGAACAAGAAAATGAGAAGAAGAAGAAATAGAATGCCAATATCCAAAGACAACATCCAAAATTATCCAAAATAATCAACCCAAAAGTTAGATTCTTGGTGATATAGATGCATGAGTTCAGACTAGAAGAAGATTGAACTTTTATTTGCTATCTAAATTAGAACACAATAATTTTACACAAGCTAGTGAAGATAAGCATTGGGTTAATTCTATGGAAGAAGAACTAAATCAGATTGAGAAGAATGAGACATGGGAACTTGTGCCTATACCAAAAGATAAGAATACGATTGGCACCAAATGGGTCTCCAAAAACAAATTGGATGAAGTTGGACGAGTAGTAAGAAATAAAACAGGATGGGTATGTAAATGGTATCTTCAAGTTGAGGGTATTTACTTTGAAGAAACTTTTTCTCCAATTGCAAGATTAGAAGTAATCTAAATGTTTTTGGCATTTTCATGTTTCAAGAAATTCAATGTCTATCAAATGGATGTAAAAATAACCTTTCTAAATGAAAATTTAGAAGAAAAAATATATATTGAACAACTAGAAGGATTTCAATTGTTAGACAATGAAGGTTATTTATGCAGACTAAAAAAAACACTCTATGGACTAAAGCAAGCTCCCAGAGCTTGGTATTCAAGACTTGAAAAATACATACAACAAGAAGGTTTCAAAAAAATAGTTGCATACACCAACATTTACATCAAAACAAACATTGAATATCTGTTAATCACTATGGTTTATGTGGATGATATAATTTTTGGAAGTAAAGTTGATAGCATGAGCCAAAAGTTTGCAGAAGAAATGCAAAAGGAATTTGAGATCTCCATGCTTGGAGAATTTCCATTATTTCTAGGCTTGTAGGTTTTTCAATTCAACAAAGGCATATTTATTTCTTAGACCAAATATATCAAGGAAATGTTGGCAAAATTTAGAATGGTCGACTGTGCACCTGTCAATACACCCATGATCAAAAGATGTAAGTTGAGCAAAGATGATGAATCTCTAGAAGAAAATCAAACACTATACAGGTCAATGATTGGTAGCCTACTAAATGTAACAACATCAAGGCCAGACATCATGCAAGCAGTAGGATTGGTTGCAATATTTCAATCTGCACCAAATGAGACACATGTGCAAGTAGTAAAAAGAATATCCAGAGATCTGAAGGGCACATTGGACTTTGACTTGTGGTATTAAAGAAGTAAGGACTTCACTCTAACAACATATATAGATGCATATTGGGCAGAAAGTCTTTATGACAAATACCAGTGGAGGAGCATTCTTTCTAGGTAATTGTCTAGTATCATGGTTGAACAAGAAGCAAACTTCAATCTCTCTATCCATAGAAGAATACAAATACAAATGAATTTCTCCAAAAATATTAACTTTATGAGGAAACGTCTCATGAAAAAAGTAAATCGACCCATTCTGCAAGTGGGTTTTCAACCGTTTGGCGAAATTCCTCACCGTTTGCTCAAAAAGGAAGTCAGAAGATCGCCTTCTGAAACTGATACAAATTTTCCATTTAAAGTCCCCTC
This sequence comes from Picea sitchensis, assembly GCA_010110895.2. NCBI lineage: Eukaryota > Viridiplantae > Streptophyta > Pinopsida > Pinales > Pinaceae > Picea > Picea sitchensis. Next base: position 3,769 of record SNQJ01S0238291.1, read on the forward strand.
TTTTTGCAGTTATTTCTCCCAAAATATTAACTTTCAAAGGAAATGACCTACACGAGAAGTAAATCGACTCATTATGCAGGTGGGTTTTCAACCATTTTGCGAAATTCCTCACCGTTTGTTCATAAAGGAAGCCAAAAGATCACCTCCTGAAACTGATATGAATGTTCCATTTGATGTGCCCTTTCTATAATGATTTATTAATTTTTTCACTTGCAAATTGAGGGTAAATTTTAGGGGTTCTTAGACATAGTGGGGCAGATAGATACAACACCTATTCTACAATAAAACTTGGTGGTATTCCTCACACCATAAAATTATTTTGATTGGAATCCCAAGACTGAATTCCAACTCAGAAGGAGAGGACTGTACAATTTGATGATGGGGACAGAAACAAAACCTACATCAACAATTGAGAATACCAGATGGGAGAACCGAAAGGATGAGACCACACTACTTCTTCTTGAATTGATTTCAATTGATTTATGGTTTTATGTTTTCGCATGCAAGACTACAAACACGATATGGACCACCTTGGAAAGTCTCTTTGGAAAGTAGGATAATATGAGAGGTCATATGCTTGAGGTAGAGTTGAATACCCCGTATCCTAAATTTTTTGATAATTTGCATGATTTCTTTATCAAGTTTAAATCTTTGATATTGAGCTTGGCATCTTGTGGTATTGATAAGTCTACACAAGTAGACCAACTTATTATAACAATATTGGCTAAAATAGGACTAACATATGTTGTCTATGTCTCCACTTTCCATTCTCGTAGATATCTCATGGGAACAAATTGGAAGATGCCTACCATGGATCAATTCATCAATTCACTCACATGAGCAGGAAAAAATCATTTAGATGGGCCTTATCAAGGATCCCAAAGCACATGCACTCACCATGCATGATGGAAAATGATAAACCAAAAAGAACGGAAAGGAGAAATAGAACGAGAAGGAGGGATATTCCAAACCCTTCAACGATTCTTCAGGTTCCAAAGACTCTTCAGATTCCAAGAAGAAGAAGAAGAAGGGAAAGCAGTGCACTTACTGTAGTAAACCAAATCATGAAGAATCCACATGCATGAAGACACAAATTGATCTTATGGAACAAGTACTTTAGCAGAACAACCTTGGAAAATTCATTCCACAAGGAGTCAAGAAGAATAAGGAAGAATATCCTACTCCTAACAAAGGTAATCATCATGCTCTTGTTGCAATTACTTCCTCATCTGATTCATGAATTAAAAAATAAGAAAAAGGAAAATGAAACCTCAATTAAATGCAATCATTGATGCTAACCATAAATCTATCACCGATCCAGATTTTATGAGTAGAACAAAATGAATACAAATTATTAAAAGATTCTTAACACAGGATAACAAAAATACAGTAAAATTGGTTTTCTATTCAATAAAGAAATAAGCTGAAACTGTAAAATGCAACAGAAAACAAGCTTGCTGGAATGGTGGCGACTTATCTATGAGAATAGATGTGACGACTACTCTCATTCACAATAAGATGATTACAATGAGGCTCTGAAGGCCTTTTTTACAATAAACCATAATGTCATAAACCCTAGACATCCAAAAAACCTAACCCTAGGAGATGAAGAGCCAAAAGTCATGTGGGCCCCGTTTGGGTAAGTTAGTACATCAACTTCCTCGGGTCGTAACTTTTGCATACGATCTCCATTTGGGGCGCACAATAGCTCGTTGGAAGTCGAGGAGATTCATTTTGGGGGCTCAATCATAGCCTTCGGATATCATTGAGAAACTCGATCCCGAAAAACCTTCATTTAGGCCCTCAAAATGGCCCCGAAAGTTAAAAACTGCTAAAAATAGTAAATTACCTAAATTGCCAGAAAATTGTTTTGAGCCAGTTGGAAAAGGTCGGTGGCCACTGATATCCACCTGGATCAATCCTCCCTCCTTAGGAAGTAATGGTATCCATTGCGTCGAGTTCCCCAATCATATGAAGAAATTTCTGTTGAATTTTTCCCCGGGTGAGCCACATGCCTTGGTGTAGGAGTTGCCATGCTTTGATGACTCGATAAATATGGATCCTTTACTGTCAAATGCCCTTGATATGTGTGTCCAAAATATGATCACTGGATGCCTGTTGCATGTAGTCAGGGTTGAGCTCTATTGGTGTCAACTTCTTTGCTATCTCTGAGGTGTCCAATAATGGTGGGAAATATGGCCGAAGGAGAGCCACATTGAATACTGGGTGTAGGCCAAGGAAAGGGGGAATGTTGAGATCAAAAGCATTATCACCCACAACCTTGGTGATGATGTACGACCCATAACGGAGTGGGAAAAGCTTCCGATGGGGCCCTATAAGGCATTCTTTGTGCAAGTGAAACCAAACTTTGTTGCCCACCTAAAACGTATGTGGCACTCGATGTTGATCATGGCGCTACTTGTACTTGGCATTAGAATTCTGTAGAATATCCTAAGCCTGTTGGTGGATGTGATGGATCCACTCAATGAACTTGGTTGATTTTTCAGCTTCTGGTGGAGTAGGGGATGAGTCGGTGAAGGTGGTCGCCAGGGGTAGTGCAACATCCATGCGGCCCAATGGTTCGAATCCCAACCCCACCTGAAAGGGGTTGTGGCCAATTGAGCTATGTAGGGCTCGGTTGTAGCTATGATGGACATAGGGAAGACTATCATCCCATTTTCGGGGGTGTTTTGATTTGTACATGCGCAATATATGTACGATCATCCGATTGACAAGCTCAGTTTGGCCATCTTTCTGGGGGTGGAAGGTAGTGGATTTGGTGAGATTGGTATCCAACAATGACCGGAGGCTCAACCGGAATGTGTTGAGGAACCGACTATCATGGTATGAGATAATGGTTTGTGGGATCCCAAAATGTACCCATACTCGTTCAAAGAAGAGCTTGGCAATGGCTTCTGCTGTGATGTTCTTCTTGCAGGCGGCTATAATCGCCATCTTGGAAAAGTGATCAACAACCACAAAAACATAGTCTTTTACCCTCTTGGTGGACGGGAGGCCCGACATGTAGTCGATTGAGATGGATTCCCATGGCCTGTCAGGAGTAGGCATAGGGGTGTACAAACTCTGTTTCTTTTTGGTTGTTTTGGAAATAGCGTAGGCGGTGCATGATTTGATATACTTGCCGACATCCTGTCGAAGTTTCAACTAGTAGAAATGTTTCTGCAACACTTCCACTATCTTTTTGATGCAAAAGTGTCCTGCCACCCGACTGTAGTGAGATTCCAAAATCAGCTTCGCACGCTCACTTGATGCAACATAGAAATGGCCTAGACGACACAAAAGTCCATCCTGAATATGGAAATTAGCGACCACTGAGTTGGCGCCCAACATTTGGTAGGTGGTGGAGAAGTCAGGGTCTATCTCGTAGAGGTGGGGCCATCCAGAGGTCTCATGGCCGCAAGAGTCTAGCACCATGGCGAGTGCCGTGACTGGAGGTCGGCTGAGGCAATCAACAAATCAGTTGGTGCTTCCTGTTTTATACTTGATGTTGAGGTGGAATTGCTGTAAGTATTTGGACCACTTCTGATGGTGGTCATTTTGCAATTTTCCTTGGGTCTGCATGAACTGTAGTGGCTTGTGATCAGTGTGGATGACTGTCTCCTTCCCAAGAATGTAATGTCTCCACTGGTGGTAGGCTTGCACAATGGAGTACATTTATTTTTCATAACTAGGGTACTTACAGACAACATCTGATAGTGTCTCACTATGATATGATACATGGTGTCCATGTTGAGTGAGAACGGTGCCCACAACATAGTCTGAAGCATTTGTCTTGATCTCAAAGGGATGCTGCAGGTCTGGTAATGAAAGTACTTAGGATGATAACAAATGATTCTTCAAGTCCTTAAAGGCTTTTTGTTAGGACATGCCCCACACAAATTTTTCCTTACCGCCACCCGTGGTTACTTAGCTAAGGGCCCATGAGATATGAGAGAATCCCAACATGAACCTGCGATAGAAATTGGCGAGGCCCAAGAAGCTCCGAATTTCAGTGAGTGTGGTTGGGGTTGCCCAGTCATGGATGACCTAGATCTTGGATGGATCCACATGCACACCATGATGATCAACAATGTAGCCTAATTAATGGACCCCGCCCATTCCTAAGGAGCATTTTTCCAAGTTTACATATAGTTTGTGTTGTCGCAGGGTGTGCAGAACCTGCTGAATATGATGCAAATGTTCCGCCCAAGTCTTGCTGTAGATGAGGATGTTATCCATATACACAACTAAAAAATTATTGGTGAAAGGTCGTAGGGTATTTTCCATCATCCTCATAAAAGTTGTTGGATCAGTTGTTAAACCAAAGGACATGAACATCCATTAAAAAAGACCTTCTTTTGACTTGAAGGTAGTCTTCCATACAACTGTTTGTTCTATTAGGACCTGGTGGTAGCCAGACTTCAGATAAATCTTACTGAAGTATTTGGACCCCATGATTTAATTAGGGAGGTCGTCGATTTAGGGAATCATGTACTGGTTTTAGACTGTGATTTTATTCAAGGCCCGATAATCAATGCATTGTCACCAGGTCCTGTCTTTCTTCTGCACCAACACGATTGGGCTCCCACAAGAAGATGAGCTGGGACGGATGTGCTCCTTGTGGAGAAGTTCTTGGATCTGCCTCTTGATCTCCTCATTTTATAACAGAGAGCGGTGGTAGACTGGCCCATTGGGTAGCGATGCACCTGGGGTCAGATTGATGGGATGCTTGACCTAGCAGTGCAGAGGTACCCCGGTAGGAGAAGAGAAGATATCTGAGTATTCTTCCACAACATTATCCACTTGCTTTTGTTGTGTGGAGAGATCGATTGCAAAGGCCCTAGATGTGGTTGCGATCTTTTGCTCACTCTGAGAGAGAATCACGAAGAAGACAAATGACCTTATTGCATTGCTTGGCAGAGATCAAGGAAATAACACTAGGAGGGACTGCCTCGAGTATCCTGTACAATTTCCTGTTCAAAGTAATAATAAAACTACGAGGCCTAGACTCATATACAACATGAAGTTTCCATAAATAAGGTTGGCCCAAAAGAACATTACAAACTTCGAGAGGAACAACATCACACAATACCTCGTCTTTGAAGGGCTTGATGTTGTACATAGTTGACACTGTTGGCTGATGTGGAGATCGCTTCCTTGGCGGAGCCATCCAATGGTGTAGGGTTGTGGGTGCGACGTTGTCAGCAGGGCCAACCGCTTGACGAAATTTGATAAGATGAGGTTCTTCTGGCTGCTGTTATCAACTATGAAGTGCAGTGGGGTGCCTTTCACCCACATCTGTGAATGGAAGAGGCGTTCACCTTCTTCTGGCTTGTCTGGTTCACCAGGCTGGAGCTTGGTGGTAGCAACGGTGGCATTGGGTTCTGTGTCAATGATTCATCTTCCCCTTTCTATTTCTAACTCAGAGTCATAACCCACATCTAATTCAGAGGCTTTCACTTCAACCATCAACGATTTCTTTGAGCGACAATCGACAGTGTTATGCCAAGGGTTCTTATGGAAGTCACACCACTTCTCGATATCTTTCTTTGTCTTTTCAGTGTCCTTATTTGATTGCGGATTGGATTGGTTGTATTGATACTGTCCATCTTTGCTCTGTCCTTTTTTATGTGGGTTGGGGCCACCCTTTCCTAGATTTTTCTTTGAGGGGTTCCCAAGCCCAAATTGTCGTATATTTTGTTTAAGTTTCTGCTCGATTTTGATGACATATCAGTAGGCCGCGCCCAAGGATGAGATGTATAGAAATTCCATTTTGGTCTGTATGTATCTATGTAGAGCACCATGATACTTGAGCACTAGATGCCACTCCAAATATTTTATACCAAACTTGGTGCGCAAGGTATGGAAGATATTAGTGAACTCTAGCACTGCTTGGTCTCTTTCTTGTCGCAGTGTGGTCCATTTGGTATACAAGTCGTCATAACTTCTAACAGGGTAGTATTGTTCCTTAATAGAATCCCTGAAGGATTCCCAGGTGGCCATGACTGTAAATAATGAGGGTTCCTCTGTTTCCTTTTTCTCACAGAAAGTTTCCCACCAATCTTTGACATGGGGAACGACTTTGAGGAGCGCAAAAGTAATATTTTCTCTATTCGAAAAGTTATGGACAGAAAAATACCCTTCTGGTAGATTCAACCACTTGTCTACAACATTTTTGTCTATCTGACCTTCAAATATAGGAATATCGAAGTTTACTTTTACCTTGAAGGGGGCGACACCTCCGCTAGAGAAAGATGTGTCGCCTATTGGTAGCCTCCGAAGGATTTACACGAAACTATCCATCATTTTGTTCCTCTGTTGCGTGAGGGATTCCTCAAGCAACATTTTGAAAGGATCTATTGTCCCGTAATCTTTATTTTCTCCCGCCATGAGAGGTCTCTTGGGTGTGCGAGAGCTTTTGTCCTCAAGAGAAACAAGTTCGAGACCCAATTCTTTGTACCCTGACCTCGTTGGGGACATGCATTAAGACGACAAAGAACAAACTGCTCTGATACCACTGATCCAGATTTTATGAGCAGAACAAAATGAATACATATTATTAAATTATTCTTAACACAGAATAACAGAGATACAATAAAACTAGTTTTCTATTCAATAAGTAAATAAGATGAAACTGTAAAATGCAGCGAAAAACAAGCTTGCTAGAATGGTGGCGACTTAATTCTGAGAAGAGATGTGACGACTGCGCTCATTTGCAAAATGATTAAAATGAGGCTTTGAAGGAATTTTTTACAATAAAATAGAATGTATCAAACCCTAGAAATCCAAAAAACCTAACTTTAGGATATGAAGCGCCAAAAGTCATGTGGGCCTCGTTTGGGTAAGTTAGTACATCAACTTCCCAGGGTTGTAACTTTTGCATATGATCTCCGTTTGGGGTGCACGATATCTTGTTGGAAAGGTATCATCGAGGATATTCAATTTGGGGGATTAATAAAAGACTTTAGATATCATTGAGAAGCTCGATACCGAAAAACCTTCATTTAGGCCCTGAAAATGGACCCGGAAGTTAAAAACTGCTAAAAATAGTAAATTACCAAAATTGCCAAAAAACTGTTTTGAGCAAGTTGGAAAAGGTGGGTGGGCACAAATATCCACCTGGATCAATCACCTATTTTCAACCCATTTCATAAAACCTTGATTTTGACCACTTGATTGATCGAGATGGAGACATTTTTGAACCTCAACTTACCAAACTTCTTATGAAATCTACTAAGCCAAATATTAATGATTCAAGGATTCTTCTGAAAACTTTCCAACTTTGGAGTGTGGCCTTTCTTAGGCAATTTTTCTAGTTACCTATAATTTTATTATAGCATCTTTTGACACCTCCATGTATAAATGCCTTATTGGCCACCATACCCCCGAGCCTGCTCACTTGGATCACTCTACAGATTGTATAAACTGCCTCCTTGAAAATCCAAATCACTTCCTAGTCATAGAAGGAGTGTATACATGCCCTTCCTTCTCACAAAAGGAGCACGTGCCTCAAAACATGACTAAAAAATATAAATTTGTGAAAATCACGCACTTTTGAGGGATGTTTTCATGAAAAATACTTCAATAACTTCTTGAAACCAACTCCAAAATGTCTCAACCAAATTGAGAAAGGCATAAAATGATGCCTAAATGGAAGGAAGGGGTAAGAAATCATGCAGTACAAGAGTTATAATTATGATATCCTTGCGCTAAGTAGACAGATATTGTTGTTTCCCTATGGTTATTATGACCTTCAGCCCCTTGGAAAGCCCTTGCTTTCTAAGAATTGTCTCATTTTTATCAATTTGAGGTTCAAATATCTCATTATCCCTCATCCTAGTGAAAAAATAAGAAGTGGAGTACTGAATAAATCCTCAATGGCCTAGGGACTGAGGAATGTAGACGACGGTTACAAAAGGTGCCAACATTGAATCATGCATAAATTTGTGTAACGATATAAAAAGAAGACATCTCTTCTTTATCTCCCATGAAATCAATGTTAATGTTCATTTTTTGATCTCTTTTAGTGTTTGGTTACGGTTCTATATTTCCTCGTTAGTTAGTTAAGTTAGTTATTTCAATTCTATTTCTGTTGTCATTTTTGGTTTGAGGAAGGTTTCTTGGTTTTTTGTGTGCAAGTCTAAAGATTGGATTAGAGCAAGGATAATTAGAGTAGGATCTGTGTGTGATGTCTGTTCTCCAAGTAATCATCGGGACCAAGGTAGGAATTAGAGAAAATATATTTTAGGCTAATATTAGAGATTGAAGTGTACTATATATATATATTCTTCGAATCCAATCTGTTAATAGTCCACCCTAAATAAAGGATAAATATATTTGTAACATAATTGACAACTCCATCGGGGAGAACTCCATAAGTTCTACTCATTAGGGTGTCTCTATTTTTTCTTAGGGTTCTTGGATAGTTATCTCTATGTTTACCTTGCTTCCTGTGCTATAAACAAGTTTTCGAGGGTTTTTTGAGGGATTTTTTGAAGTTTTTTGCCTAGAATAGAATATGTATGCCGGTTTCCTTCAGTAAAAGAGAATACACAAGCTATTTTCACTCATCAAATATGCATGTACATGCATATCACCCTTATAGGAAGTGCATGTACGTTTAGGGACACAAAATTTCAAGTTTTTTGTCCTTCTTTCACTCCTCTTTTTAGTTTTTTCTGCTATTCTAGAGAATAGGGTTTGCTTGTAGTAAGATATTCCTTTGATTTAATGCTTGTTTTCATGCATTTATATTTCATTCATAAAGAAAAAGGACAAAACATTGTCTATGTGTTCCTCCTTTTCTTTCTTTTGCACGTTTCTAGTAGTCCTTTTTAGTTGCACTTCTCCTTTGAATTGTTATTTTGGTAGGATTGCATTGTCATAGTTTCAAAAGAAAAAAATATAAGAAGAGTGTTTTCATTTGCATTGTGATTTTTGGTTGAAATTTTTCATGCTTTATGCTTGTTTGAAACTGAATACATTGAAGAATAAGTGTGAATTTTTTATTTTCCTATGTTCTTATAAGTTTCTTTTTGCACGGATATAAAAAATATCATATGTTGAAGTGCCATCCCTTTGAGTAATTCAACAACCTCTAAACTAAATGCGTAATCTAAAATCAACTAGAATTTTTTTCTTTTTAGAAAAACCAATATAGTCTAGGAATAGAACCTTTGTGTAGGGTTGGAGAGTAAATTGTCCAAGGTTGAGAAACCAAACTAAAATTTGACTAGCGAGTGCAAATTCGATTACTAGAAAGAAGTGCTTGCTGGGAAAGAAATTCTAACAAGGTGTCAAGCATAAGGTCAAGTTAAGCAATTGGGGTTGATATCCCCTCTTCACTTGTTTGGTGGGATTATTGAATGTTAGGGGGTTTTGGTTGAAGTGGAAAGTCCTCAAGGTGACACCTCTTCTCTAGAACTTCAGGTCGAGGAATTAATCTTTCATTCCTTTCCCATATACATATTCTTGATCCATGACTATTCCTTCTGGTCACCAATTATGAAGTGGTAACCTTTGTGGATTTTCCTAGGGTATTGCATGGGTGATTGCAAGTGAGAAGTGCTTGCATTACCTGAGGCAAACACATAATCCCCGTTTAATTCCCCCTGGAGGGTGCCCATCTTCACGAGGGTAATTGCACCTTGGGTGTTGTTGTGTGAGGTTACCATAATTATATCCTACACCTTTGTTAGCTAGTTTTGGGACTTAATCAACCCATACCAAATTATAAAGGCTCTTTTGATCATCTCTGCAATATCTCAAATTCGGGTCCTAACCACCTTGGAATAATATTTGGGAGAGTATTCTAACTGATGATTGATCTGAATATTTTATAGTTGAGTGCTATTTTATTGTTTCTTAGTTTTCTTTAGGTTGTCTTTGTATTATCACTTTTAAATCTCTGATTCAAAGTGG
>SNQJ01S0238293.1:0-13689 GCA_010110895.2 Picea sitchensis
ACAGGTAGAGTGGGGAATAATAGCCCCACGAGACCCAAGAATGAAACGGTGGTGTGACCTTATGGCGCGGCATGTGGTGGGCCCCATTGTCAAGTACAATGATGCATTTTTTGACTGGTTAAGGCCCCAAATTTTGATGATTGATGATTATTCATATGCCGACCTAGATTTTTGGGGTCATCCCGACTTGGTTCTCCCTGAGGAATTTCAGTGGGGAAATCTAGGTAAGAAAGACATTTTGTTCTTTATAGTGTTTTTTAGGATATAAGATGTTTTTTGTGTTTTCGATCTAAAGACTAATCAAAAACTTTTGACGATGCAGATGTAGGGCCACGTTGGCCTCTGGGCACATCTTCGATCCAGAGACGAGGAGAGGCAGGTGTAGTAGCAGGGTGGGATGTCGGCGACTATGAGGAAATGGAGCAGAACCTAGAGGGTCTGACAACAGGCATTCCCGACATCTCGATCGAGGAGATCCCGAGGTGTTATCAACACCATACTGTAGGCATGTCCGGCTCACTTAGTCGATTACTTCGTAGGGTGGAACGGGTCGTAGTATGCTATCGTGAGCAGCATCCATGATGTTATTTTGTAGAAGCCATGGGCTTCATATTTTGATATTTTGGTCCTTGGATGGAAAACATTTTATCGTTATATATATACATGAGGCTTCTACCGGCTTACTCTGCTCCTATATACAATGCATAATGTGTGATTGGATTTATAAATGTCTCAAATTTCTGTCTAACACATAATTAGCTAGAGCATCAGTTAATGTATTTAGACTTCTAGGAATGTGTTGATATTCAATATAATCAAAATAACGTTCCAAGAGGAGAATTCGTAGATATACATGTAACAAAGTAGGACTTCGGATAGTATAGACATTATTTAACTAGAGCACTACTAGTTGCGAATCAAGTCGTACAACGAAGTGATGAATCCCAAGTGAAATAGCATCGATCAATAATTCGATGATTACACTATATTCTGCGATATTATTGGTTGCACGACCGAGGCAAACATCTTGTAGATTGATAAGTTCGTTGGTAGGTGCATAGATTTCCCAAGCAGTGGAAGCTAGGTTCTGAGTACTACGGCTAGCACCATCGGCAAAGCCAATATAGGGTACTGAGGACACCGACATCTAGAAACCAAGCACAACGCAAGGTAAGCAGTTGGGGGTGGAAAACAAATAACGAAAAGCAGACAAAAGTAACACACAAGAGTATGGTACAGTAAAAAGTACAAGCACTCATGGAGAGACAGTCTAAGCATAACACTTCTTCAAGTAAATCCCATTTCTAGTTTCACTCAAAGGAATGCCATCATAATATACTAACTCGTAAGATTCCTTCTCTAACACTCATTTGATGATATATGGACCATGCCACATAGATTCGAATTTTTTGGCTCCTAGTAGATCATGAACTTGTCAATAGAGGAGAACTAGATCTCCCTCAGAGAAAACACGCAGCTTGACATGCTTGTCATATTGGGCTTCTACGTGTTTCTTCTGGGTTTCAATAACTAGGGTGGCATCAGGACGGGTCTCATCTAATTGCATAAGATATAATAAACGTTATTCTTCGGCAGAGGTGTTTGGGAGAAGTTCGACGGCGAGCTTCANATGGTATTTCACATTCAATCGGGAGAACGGGTTCAATGTCGTAGACTAGTTGAAAGGGGGTAAATCCTGTAGCAGAATTCACAGATGTCTAATAGGCCCATAATGTTGAAAACAACATCGTGTACCAGCTAGTCTTATGGATTCCTATTATTTGACGAAGCATAGTGATAAGGATTTTATTTATTGCTTCAACTTGGTCGTTGGCCTGTGGATAGTAGGGGGTTGAGTTTTCATGTCGAAGACCCAACTTGTTGGTAAGTTAAGACATCATAAAGTTTCGAAAATGGCTACCGTGATCAATAACGATAGCTTGCGGGATCCCGAATCGAGTAATAATGTGATTAAATATGAAAAGGGTTGTAGTTTTCCCAATATTGTCGAAAGTAGGCATCGCCTCGGCCCATTTTGTGAAATAATCCACAACTACGATAATGTATCCATGCCCCCCGGCCGAGTGAGGGTTGCATGTCATGAAATCAATACCCCATTTTGTGAAAGGTCTGGCGAAAACTACAGGGTGTAAGGGAGCGAGATGTGATATTATTTTATTATTGTACGTTTGGCAAGCATGGCATTTTTGGACGTCGGTAATACAATCTTTAAATAAAGAAGGCCAAAAATACCCTACTCATAAGATCTTTTGGGCAGTAGAATAACCAGACATGTGAACACCATATGCTCCAGAATGGCAGTCATTCAATGCTTTCTCAGCCTCGTCATAGGTGAGACATCGTCGAAAAACGGAGTCAACCCCACGGCGATAAAGAGTGTCATCGAGGATGATATATTGACAAACTTGATATCATATACAACGACGGTCAGCGCTAGATAGATCGGGGAAAAAAGTTTGAGTCTGGAGATATATAATGATATCTCCATACCAAAGGTCATTGGAACTGATCAGAAAAAGAGAATCATCGGGTAAAGAATCTACTGCTACGTTTTTTGTCTCAGTGCAGGGAAGGTCACACATCAGTTTAACAAACACCAAAGATTTCTTAGACTTAGCGTGTTTGAATTCTAAGTCAAACTCTTGGAGAATCACTATTCATTTAGAGTACTTTACCCCTAGCAATTGGCGTGTAATAATGTGTTGCATGGGGTTGCAATCGGAAATTACAGTGGTCTTGCGTAATAGGATGTAGTGACGAAAACGTTGGACAGCTTGAACAACTGTCAGGGCCAGTTTTTCAACATGTAAATATTTGGTTTCGGTGGTCGTGAGACTCTGACTCAAATAATAGATGACATGTTTGTCGTGTGAATCATCTTCTTGGACTAGAACCATGGTGATGGTAGAGTCTGAAGCAGCTAGATAAAGGAAGTAATCTCGACTATAATTGGGTGGGAAAAGTAACGGGGTACGGGTTAAAGTCAGTTTCGAAGCTTCGAAAGCTTTGCTGGCAGTGGAATCCCATACGAACTCAAAACCTTTCTTTAGCAATCGAGTAAATCTAAGCGTTAATTGAGCATAGTTTGGGATGAAACGACGTAAAAAGTTTTCCTTCCCTTGCAAACTTTGAAGCTGTCGAAGTGAAGGAGGAGGAGGGAGATTGAGGATCGCCTCGACCTTCAAAGGATCGACCCTGATCCCCTGGTGTGAAATGATAAAACCTAGAAGTCAACCGGAATCCACACAGAAAACACGTTTGTGTGGGTTTAAGCGTATACGATAGAACCGACAACGAAGGAAAATGGCTCGGAGGTGTGTCGGATGGTCACTACAATGCATGGAATGCGCCGGTAGGTCATCTAGATATGGTTGTACAATGTGCTTAATATCATGAAAACCATAAGACATGGCACGTTGAAAGTTCGCATCGGCGTTCTTTAAACCGAAGAGTAGTTTCCGGTAGGTAAAGGTGCCCCAAGGACAAATAAAAGCGGTTTTGTGTTGATCCACGGGCAAGATGTTGATTTGATTATAGCCGGAGAAACCGTCCATTAAAGAGAAGATTTCACTCACGGTGTAATCATCGAGGATCTGGTCAACGAAGGGGATGGGAAAGTTGTCCTTAGGACAAGCTTGATTGATATCCCTATAATCGATGTAGACACAGATCGTACCTTGTTTCTTGTTAATCGAAACAAGATTGGATACCCAATCAGTTAAAGCCACTGGATAAATAAAGCCATCTTTAAGAAGTTTTTCGATTTCAAGCTTAATAGTAGCTGCTTTGCGGGGGTGGACCAGACGAAGTCTCTGTCAGATGGGTCTAGCACCCGAGTACATCTTAATTTCGTGTACAACAATATCAGGGTCAATACCTGGCATTTCTTCATAGCTCCAAGCGAAGATGTCATGAAACTCTTGGAAAAGTGATTTATATGCGACAACCTCATCAGTGGAGCACAAAGCTCCGATGTGAACATTTTCAACAACTCTAGGTTTAATGGATATGTCGAGGGGGATGGTTGGAAAAATATTACTTAAGTTCCCTTCATATAACACGTCGTGTGACAACTCGGGAACAAAGGAAATGACAGCAACAATCGATGGAGTCGAGATCCGTTGGTAACTCTCGATGATATGTTGTTCGAGGAAGAGAATGGAACGATGATGTCCATCATCCCAAGCGGTGTCTTCCATCGACATAACCGACATAATCATCTCATCCGTGGGAAAAATAATGTGGAACGGGTCAGGAGACGAATCATTGAGAGAGAGGGTAGAAGGGGTTGTTGATTGAATGGCTTGATAGGTGGATTCAACCAGACTTAAAGGCATTTGGTTGTCGTAGCGAGGATAATCACCAGGTTCGAGTATTACCCATGGGTCGGAAGATGTGTGAGTTTTGTGAATGGAGGTGGAAATCATGTTGATCGAGGAAACCAAAGGAGGTGGAGCATAGGGAGGTGGGATTGGGAATGTACCCATCAGAGTCGAATCTTTAAGTAGGCCCACACCGATGTTCTCATACCCAGGCGGTGTCTTCGCGATAAAAGGTATGTTGCTAGTACGGGTGTCAGAGTTAAAAAAGGCTAGTTGATCGACAGTAATGACCTTTCCATGATGTGGAAAACATAAAACATGGAAAATGGTAGACATAATGGCGTGCATCGCATCAATCCAGTTACGGCCAAGTAAGGGGTTATAATCGAGAGGTGCATCAAAGACCTCAACTTCAACATTGACCAATTTGCCTTCCAACGTAATAGACAATGAAGGAAGTACATCGTAGGGCTTAAAGTCAGAGCCATTGAAGGCTTTAAGTGTGTTATGTGATTTCGTAAGAGGAGGAGATTTGATGGCCTTCCAACAAGCAACAGACAATACACAGGTGGAGGCACCCTCATCAATAACAGTCCTACAGATGTTCTTGTCGGAGACAACAACTTGTATTTGGAATGCTAGTTGAGGGGGGAGTCTCGGAATGTGATCTTCGAGGTCAAAAATTATCAAATTTGTATCCGTAGGATCAATTCCACCGATATCCTTTAGCAGTGCTTTTCGTTGAGCAGGGAAACTTTGAAGGACTTTGAGAGCCGACATAGCTGAAGGTGCTTGCGCCAGATCTTCTACAATACTGTAGTTTTGAGCAGCACGTGCATGAGGGTTGAAGGCGGACTTTTGAACAACACCCTTTGGGGGAGGGTGAAGAACTGTATCGAGACTCGGTCATTCGATATGAAGAGGATCGTTGGGAGGTGAAGTTGAGGGAGGTTGTTAAGCCAATGAAGGTGGTATATCGTCAACCTTCTCTTTTGAGGAAGAGTAATCTTTGGCTTGAGTGGTAAGTGTAACGTCATTCTTTCTAGAATCACCAGTACACATGAGTACATAACAAGTAGTGGAGGGAGAGGGTTGGTCATGGATGACCAATTGGGCCTGTTGTTGAGAAGGGAAAGGTTGAGACAAAACAACGGGTGTGGGAGGTTTCGCGGTCCCTTGGAGGAACTTAGTAACCTCGACCCATCTTGGACAATCTTTCATATAGTGATCATCAGCACAGATAAGGCAATGGTATTGGGGTTTGCGCTTATCCTTATCATCAGTAGGTTGTGTTTTGGCTTTCTTAGATTGCGGGTTATTTTTATCTTCCTTATTCTTACCCTTCCCTTTTTTAGATTTATTCTTTCCGGTAAGGGTAAATTGAACAAAGTTAACCTCAGAGGTTTTGTCGGTGGGAGGAGTAGGAGACGAAGCATTTTGAAAATTAGAAGCATTATACTTGGGGTTGGTGGGATGGGCTTGCATATTTTGAGGTTGAGTATGGAAAGTGCTAATCACATCATCAGCCGCATGAGAAGCAACAGGGGTAGTTGAGGTAGCGGTAGTAGAAGGGAGAGGTGCATCAGGGAGTAAGTCATAAAGAGTACATGTTTGTGAATAAACGAGGTCAAGGTATTGAGTGCAACGGATAGCCTGCTCTTTGGTGAAAACTCCACCCATGGAAATATCATGAGAGATCTCATTCACGAATGATTTCGTGAACCACTCTGCCAATAACTGATCGGGAAGATCGAGTTTGATCAAACGTCGTCTTCATCTCCACTCATGAATGTGATCAGAGATGTGAGTGGCCTTAGTTTGCTTGAAGGAACTTAGGATCGTGGTTCTTGTTTCATAACGGATCAGTAATTGGTAGTGCATAAGGAAATCTATGGCTAGGGTATTAAAGTCAGTGAAGAAACCTCGTGGTAGTTCTATATACCACTTTGTAGCCGAATCCGTGAGAGTTCGTTGGAAGAGTCGTAACCGAATGGAATCATCCATCAAAGAGTTGGATGAACACCAAAGGTGGAAAGTCATGACATGGTTGTTTGAATCCTCTCCCAGTTTACCATCAAATTTTGGAATGTCAGACGATAATTTGGCCAGTATAACGGGCTAGTGGGGAGAATGTAGGATAGGATCATTCAAGATTCTAGACAAATAAAGTAGATCCAAAGTGGCTAAAAAGGGTAATTGTCTATTCACAGGAGGATACTGGTGACTTTGGGGAGGGAGTCTCATCATTATACCAGTAATACCATAAGCAGTTTGCATGTGAGGTGAAGGTCCTAATAGATTTGGACGTGTGTGCGGAGGCATGTAGCCCATAGGGTTGTACTAATTGGGGATGTTTCCTTGGGGAGGGACACTAGATTGAACGTTCGAACCCCAAATGGGATTGGAAGAACCGAGGTATGACTAGCCCGAACTAGAGGGTATAAAAGAGCTAACTTGAGGTTGTTTCCCCCCAGATGATTGTGGATTTCCTTGAATAATAATATTCCAATACTGGGCTAGTGATATGGGGATGTTTTGTTCATATTGTGGATTATATCCTCTGAGTGGGGGTTGTCCTCCAGGTGAGGATGATGCCCCAATTTGGGTTTGACCTCCAAATTGAGTTTTCCCCCCTGGGTTATACTGTCCCCCAATAGGAATCTGATAACCAAAGGTGAATAACGAGGTAGAAATTCCAAATGTGCTAGAGCCACTGGGTCTGAATCCTCCTTTAAAAGGTGGATAAGACCCTCTGAAGAGGAACTGGGATGGTGTCGAAATAGAACCGGAAGCAACATTATACCCAGGAGAAGTAAAGACTCCAGAAGCTCCAGATAGAACTTGGGTAGGAATGGGGATAGAAGCATTCAAATAATTATACCCAAGAGGGAGTGACGGGATTTGTCTAAATGAAAGCGTTGTACCAATAGGAGGTTGGCTAGCCACCGTATTCCCGGTGGGAATAATCGTAGTGTTTGGGACCATTGTGGAATGGGTCTGCTGAAGAGGGATAGTTGAGCTAGAACCTACCTATGAACCAATGAATAAATAGCAAGTTGTACTGTTAAAGTGATATAAAGTTATCGTAAATGTAGTAGATGTCTCGGGTGGTCCAGAAACGATAGGTATCTCAGCTTCTGCCTCTGAGCTAGGAGGGTTTCGCCTAAAAGTCGGAGTTCGAGATATGTCAGTGGTCCAAAAAGAATCCTCGTTTTCAAGGCCGGCAAGGATTCCAGTTGGTATTCCATAAGTGTCAACAACAAGTTCTCCAGACGAGTTCAGTCGGAGAATACGTCTCTCGTATCTAGGAGGTAAGCAAAAAGCGTCCAAAGAATCAGAAACGATTCGAAAAATTTCTAAAGAGTCAGTTCTCTCTGCTTGTGAAGGTATGTGGTCTTGGATCTCACTCTGTTGAGGAG
This sequence comes from Picea sitchensis, assembly GCA_010110895.2. Taxonomy (NCBI): domain Eukaryota; kingdom Viridiplantae; phylum Streptophyta; class Pinopsida; order Pinales; family Pinaceae; genus Picea; species Picea sitchensis. Next base: position 7,763 of record SNQJ01S0238293.1, read on the forward strand.
AGTCCTCTGGTGGATTAGGAAGCAAGGGTTGAGAAACTTTCGGATCTTCTGAAGGTAGTCCTTGCATCCTACGCGAACGGCATGGAGGGTCAATGTTGGCCAAACCAGAAATTTTACAGAAAAAATCTATGGCCAACTATGTAAATAAACAAGACTCGCTAGTAGAATTTAGGAATCAAAACCAAGCAAACAAAACCTTCTTATTCTGAAGTCACTAGTTGGTGATGAAATCCAACGTCGCGAAGTCGAGACAAGAAGGGGCTGGGCTAGGGTGGAAAAGTTACATTGACGACCTGCTTAACGGACTTACACCCTGGTGCAAGATCCTACACATAATCGTGGGTATACCCTCCAAGGATCCCGAGTGAGTATGGCCAACGTCGATTCCAGGTACCATGAAGACTTGCCCCTCCACAGTCACCTCGTGTAAGACCCTAAGAAGATAGGAAACTAAGGTTACCAAAAACAACAGTGATGCCTGGGGAGACAGTCGACAGTCCAATCCACGCGCAAGGGCAGGGTATCTAGCCCAAAATCAACTCGAGAGGATTCCACTCATCATTGTGGGTATACCTTCAAGCGACCCCCATAATACGCGCAATCTCTACACCGAGATTAACATAGTAGGGGAGTAACTCTGCCAATCTCATTGCAACCTTGGGTTTGACCCTTGTGTGAGAAGGGCTTCCTAGGAAAAAATGTTGCAAATGGAATTTAACACTCCCTATCACAAGATTCTATTGTGTATTTTTTTCTTTGGAGAGTGTGTCACGCCACCTATTCCAAAGCTCTAGCCTAGCTAATGTTGGTGTAAAAGAGCCCTAGAAAAATTACTAATTAAGTTTTAGATTTTCGCAATATTTTTAAGGCTGTTGTTACTCAAGAACGAGACGGGAATGAAACCGATGTTGTGTAAGACCTTGACCCAACAATGGGCAAATAGAAATGAATGATGCAAATTTTCGTTCAATGAATTCTATCTACAGCAGGGAGAAGGTGTTTCTGGAATGATGTAAGCTACGAAATATACTTCCTTTTTCTTTAAATGAACACAATTTCAAACAACCAATAAACAATGAAGTTCTTCAATGTTCTCTTCTCTTAAATGCAATAAATTTTTTATGTATGATTATTCAAAAGAATGGATAACTTCAAATTCTTCTTTTCTAAGACCAGACCAAGGGCATGACAGAGAAAGGACAAGTAATCCAAGAAAAATTATACCTTCAACAAGCACCCAAATCAAACTTTCAATGAAGATAAAAGTAAAAAATGACGAGAAAGTATTTCCCCAAATGCAAATGAAGAAATAACCTCTCAATCATCAAGCAATCCAGAATACGTAATCAATCCAAAACTTCAAATCCAATCCAAGATTTTTAATCGAATAAGCACTCAGATACAAGCTCAGAGATTATACCCTTGTTGTTAAAAATCAAAAATGAAAACTGGAAAATGACTAAGAGAGGTGTTCAATCTCTGAAAACCAATCAACAGCGTGTTAAGCATGAGAAAATAGTCAAATATTGGCTAAAAAAGTTCCCCCCAGCTGACTAAAACAAAAACTGGGCATCAACAGAGGCCAAAACCCCACTAAAAAATTTCACAAACGCCGTCGCAGGCTAATAGCACATTACAGTGCGAAAATCTAGAGTTTTCGCAGGCCAGAAACAGACAGGGTGCAAAAAGCACGCACTGAATCAAATAGCTAGGGTGCGGGAATCAAAGGTTTCCACAGGCTAGGTATAGGGTGCAGTGCAAACACGTATGAAAATCAAGAAATTCTGAGAAAAAGGTAAAATCTCTCAGTGAACTTTCAAACTCAGAGAATCTGAATGGCTCTCCCACAGACTCAGAGACTGAATTCAGATAAAACAAGAGTATGTAAAAACAAATGGCCAACAAAAAACCACAATAAAGTCGTATCCCCAGTTGAGTCGTTAATTTTGTTATAGGATAAATCGGTAAATGCGGACATAAACTAATCTCCCTAGATCCACCTGGATCTAGAACAAAACAGGATAGGACATGACGCTTTCCCTAAGTTACAATCATTAATCTAAGTGTCAAAGAAGGAATTGATGACTTACCTTTGAGATCGCTTTCTTATATTTTTGTTGTTCCCACTTCGCTTTGGTGCTCTTGTGAAACCAGATCTACAATGACACAAACTGACCAAAGTGAAAGCAACTGTGATAGATTCAATGAAAACTTAAACATGTGATCAAGGAGTCATGTAATAAAATGAGAATAATTTTATGGGAAAGAAACATGCCACTATATTATATTGAATAAAAGTGGAAGATACAACCAAAATGCCTTGATGTCGCAAGTTCCCTTTTAGTGGTCCTTCGTCCCAACACACACATATACTTGTTTTGAGATTTGCATGAAGATGATCTTCAAAATCTTGATGATTGAATGCAAACCTCAAGCAGCAACTGAAATAATATTCTTCACACAATCTCCAGCCTTTTCTTCCAGCAATCCTTTACTCAACTTTGTTTAACTGTGCTTAACTTTTTCCATGAGAAGCCCATTATTATATAGGAATGGCTAAAGTGGTTAAAGGGGTGAGGATGATCCCACCAGATCAGAGAAGTTAGTAGGATCGTAACCATACGGACGCCACCTCACATTCCAGAAGATTCCCCTTCTAGAAACTTCTTGAACTTCTTTCCTCTTTTGGCTTTCAAATGTTGTCGCACCCTGCCTATATAGCAGCCTGCGAAAATCCCACAGGCCAGCTATAGAGCAGCCTGCGAAAATCATGGATTTCCGCACTGTACACTATGGGTAGCCTGCGGCGTCGTTCTAAAAAGTAATCTTGCAGAGGAGGAAAGAAGTCACTTTTCTCAGGCAAAATATGATTTTTAGAGCCTGATTACATGCTTGTAAAGTCATCATCAGAGTGACCAAAATAATGTGTAACACTCACCAAGTAGAGCAACTCCATCTTCAATACTTATATTTTTCTGGGCGAACATATTCAACGTATCTCCCACAGATATGCTTGGCAGGGGAAGTTGCGCATCCGCTCTAATATTTCTTGCAGAGACCCCGTCCTAACGTCCAGTCAAGACTGGTATGAAAGGCCCTCCAGACTGTACGTATTTCAATATTCAAACATCAAGCCAATGCAAAAAAAAAACAGAAGATAATGAGGGGACGAAAACCAATACCAATACAATATATAGAATCATATATCAACATATTTCGAACCAGAGCAACAACATCTATGCCTGTGATCTGAATAATATCTGCGCAGGAAACAATAAGCGGGCATGCTCGCTCAAGCGCAGCCTTAATGTCGTCAATCAAATAAAATCTACTTAAACTAGAGTTCTGATCGGAGATATTCTCTGCAACGATTCCTGAAGAAGATTGGAGAAGAACCGATGCAAATCCAACTGCTATTGAATTCACAGAAACAAGTGCCAAGAGAAACAAGTGCCTAGCCATGTTTTTATCCCTAAGGAAGTGTGCCCTCCACCTGTTATGTGGCATTAATGGGCCCCGTTTTGACACATTAATGGGGTGACAGAATCCCGCCACCCCCTCCCTGGCTCCGGTACCCAATGTGAACCTGAGACAATGAAACCTTAGGTTAAACCATATATAAAATCCTTGGAAACAATGCAATCTAATAATAGAAATAGCCAGAAACTTAATGTCCCTGCTATGGCAGAGACATAATAAATCTATTTACAAATAGATTAAGTAATTAAAATGTTTTTAATTTTTAGTTTGCTTGCATTAGCCAATATGTAGATGCTTTAAATAAAAAATAATAATAATAGAAGAAATTTGAAAGTAAATTTAAGTTCCACAACTTATATGTATATATGAAATTCTCTTAAATTTGTATTCAAAATTAAAAAATAATAATAATAATAATAATAATAATTAAAGAAATTTAAAATCAAGTAAATTTAAGTTCCACAACTTATATGTATATATATGAAATTGTCTTAAATATGTATTCAAAATTATTAGATTTTATAAAGAAGAGGGTTAACATTTTTGTATTCGAGTAAATTCATCTAATTTATTAGTTGGGTTTAGTTTAGGTGGTTAAGAAGAAGAACTGTTATCCTCCCTACTTTGTTTTAAATCCAACTTGTAACATGTTTGGTTTTTGTAAATCAATTGTTGATTAAAATTCTTTACGAACCATGAAAAATATCTCACTCTTACTTACAAGTTGAAGTTGGAGGGTGTGGTGCTTGGTTACATGTAAAAAAAAAATCATCCAACACATTAATGTTGGAATTGTTTCCTATGAAAACTATTTCCACATTTTGGTTGAGCTTTTAATAAATTGAATGTCCATTTAAACTTTCTAAACATATCAAATATTAAAGGAGTAATATTAAAATGAGTTATATGGAATAATAATAATCATCCCCAAGTGCATCCTCCTTATAAGAAAAAACCACAACAACAAATAACACCACCACATAATACACAAACAAGAAAAATTTAAAATGACTTCACATCACCTTATAATTAAGTTAAAATATTTAAAGAAACATGGATACAATAAGAATATATATATTTTTTAACAATAATTGGTGGATCCCTCGATTTGGGTGACAACCGTTAGCGAAGTGCTCCCTCCCGGGCCCATGGATACCACGTGGAGAGATGGTGCAAATCCCAATGCACCATGTAGACACACCCGCCTGCATTCTCATATAAATATTTAATGTGATGTTGGGTTCATTTACTCAGACTTGGTTGGCAATTGGGAATGGTTCAAACATCAGTTATGACAGTCATTAACAGACTTTTCAATTACTTCCTAATTAAATTAGTGAGCAAATGGTGCAAATCCCAATGCACCATGTGGACACACCTAGCCACCCTCTCATACAAAGATTTAATGTGATGTTGGGTTCATTTACTCAAACCTGGCTGGCAATTGGGAATGATTCAAACATTAGTTATGATGACCATTAACAGACTTTTCAATTACTTCCTAATGAACTTAGTGAGCAATTGAAGAGTTGTACATTTAATTATCAATCTGAGGTCGTATCTTACTTATGAAATGTTGGACACCATATATGCAAGAGTAGTGATGTGATGGATAGGAAGTTGCAGTACTTTTGATGTCACAGGTTGAGATTTCAAGATACTTAATTAAGTCATCAGGCTACACTATTTCTAGAATTACGGAAAAATAAATGTCACGCTTGCATAAAGTAAATCACACTTGCAGGAAGTAAATCACTCTTACAGAAAGTAAATCACAGTTGCGAAAAGTAAATCACTCTTGCATAAAGTAAATCACACTCGCAGAAAGGAAATCACTCTTGCATAAAGTAAATCACACTTGAAAAAAGGAAAATTATGCTAATGTTTAATGGTGACTTGCTCAAGTAAAATGATGATCTTTCTGTAACAATTATGTGTTTGTACTTCCAATGATAATTTATAAAACCAATAATATCAATCCAAGGTTTCACGAATCTAAGAGAAAACAAAATAAAGTAAAGTTGCAAGTGGAGTTGCAGCAACGGAGCTACAACACAAAAGTTACAATGACGCAAGTTGCAGCACAAAAGTTATAGCGATGTGAGTTGTAGCAATGAAGCTACAACATAAAAGCTACAACGATATGAGTTGTGGAAATAGGAGTTGCAGAAACAGAGCTACAACTCGAATGCTACAACAATGTGAATGGCAACAACATGAGTTGTAACAATGTTCCATGTTTACAAACTTATAGGAATTGAATCAACACCGAGTTCCAACTCAAAATCACAAAACTCACATTAAAAGGAAAGTAAACATCAACCACACTTGAATTGCATTGAATTGTTCTACGGATATGGAATTGCAACAAATTAAGAAAACAAGATAGCTACATAATAAAATGAACAGAACTGAAATGCTAAATCCTACTTTTTAATATACAAGCA
>SNQJ01S0238296.1:0-13689 GCA_010110895.2 Picea sitchensis
GAAAATGTCTCCTTGGTATATATAGGAGACTAGGAGGTATAATTACAACTAATGGCCTAAAGCCGACATAAATAAAATAACATTACTAATATAATATGCCCCAATTAAGGGGTAATGAGCCAATATTAGGGCTTAACACAACACATATGAGCATGAAGATGAGGAAGGATGGCCTTGTCATGGTCGACATGACAAGTATGGGGAGGCCAGGTCCTTACATAAACCTAGGCTTTCAAGAGAAATTGTCTCTTTTGTAGAAAATTGTTTTTTTATGGAAGTGCCAATTGATGTTGTATATGAAAAGCACATTCAACGACATCTTGACATGGATGCGGAAGATCGTGGTAGAGATTTTTTCTTAACTAGAAAAGATGTTGCAAATATTTATAACCACTTGATGAAAGGAAAATATCAACTTGACAAGAAAGATGAAATGAGTGTTAACCTATGGTATCAAAAACAACCAGATGATTTTTTCTTTTTTCAAAAGACTAATGGTCCAAATGTTCCTTTTATAATTGGCATTCAAACTAGATGGATGTTGGATCAAATGGTCAAACTATCTCATGATAGCTTAATAGGAATGGATTCAATTTTTAGTACCAATAAATATGGGGTAAGTTGAATTTGAAAGATTGAATGATTGTTTGGGTTGTGACTCATTCTGATTGATAGCTTAAACTTTGAATTTCAGTTTTATTGAATATCGTAGTATCAATTGTACACACTTGTGGCCTTTGATGACCAACAAAGCAGGGTACCAGTTGCATGGGTCGTGACATCTCAGAATACATCATTTGATATTGTGACATGGTTGAAGCCACTAATGGATAGGTGTTATCAATTTCACCTCGAATGGAAAGTCAATGCATTCATGGTTGATGATGCATTGGTAGAAATCGAAGCTTTGAGGTAACTTTCATTTGATTTTTTTGTGACTTGTATTTATCTTGTAAGATTATCTCACATAAATGCATTGAATCTTATAGGAGGGCCACACAGTGTTGAGTGATATTGTGTATTTGGCACGTATGGAGGGCATGGAAAAAATAAATATATAAGTTGGCCTCTACTTCAGATCAAGCAAATGTTATTGTCGACAGATTAAGTTATATTATGAACTCTTGCCCCAATGTTGAATCAGTGGTCGAGCATGTGGATAATTTTTTCACTAATTTTGCAAATGAGAAAAATTTCTTGGATTATTTTCATAGCACTTGGGTTACGGGTAATAAGCTTTGTAAGTTCACATACTCCACTTTGTTGTTGTTTTTTTTTCACTTCCATAAAGATTCTCTTTTCACTAACTTACTTCTTTCAACTAGGGATGTGGGTTAAAGTTTGTCGTAATTTTCGTCATGCAAATCAAGAGACAAATAATTCTGTGGAGGCATACCATAACTTATTGAAGTCCAAATTTCTATCTTATCGAATAAATAAATGTGCTCGTAGAATGGATTGGTTGCTATATATGTTGTTGATACATGTAGAGTCATATTATAGATTCAAAGACATTTTGAAAGAAGAAGGATATTTGAATAACCACAAGAAGGAGAAGTTGTTTGAATCCTCAATGGAGAAAGCTAGAAGAATTCCAAATGATGATTGTTGGCCCCATGAAAGAATATCCCATGCATACTGGGTGAGGAGTCAAACCGATCATGACAAAAAATAACTTGTGACCTCGTATCGCAAGAATTTTATGGTGTGCGAATGTCCATGGTCTATTCGTGGCAACACCTACAAGCATACCATAAAGGTGGAGTGGTTGTACTTCCTGTCAAATGGTTCAAATCCATCATTGGATCAGAATGCAAAGCCTAATATATTGTATGATGCAACACCTAATGCATTCAATGATCCTCTCGAGATAATTATGGAGACATCAATGATTGATGCAAATATTGACACGACTCCTGTGGCCATTGGAAGTCTTGATCAAGATGATGAGGCACTTCGATTGGCTAGGGATGAATTGTTGGGATACCTAGATGTGCTTAAAAATAGTCATCCCGCTACTTTAATGAACACCCGAGAGATGGTGGACTTGATTAAAAGGATGTTGGATGAGGCAGATAATCGACACATATTGGATTTTAATTTCACACTTGGGCTGAGTGCTTTTGACTCATCTCTCAAGAGAAAGAAGAGTTTCATTGGCCCTACAAATAAAAGGAGAAGAAGAAAAAGAAATAGGGTTTTAGAAATTGATTTAAATGTCCATTCCTCTGAATATGAACCATTCCAGTTTGAATTTGTCAACAAACGGGGACGTCCTCGCTCAAACAATGCATTTCCTATTGTCCCTAGTAAGTTGGATTGAGTGAGAAGATTTATTTGTTTAGGATTTTGTGTGTACCCATCCTCATTTTTGAATTGTAGTGTTATGATGATTATAGATCTGCAACATTCTGCATTTGTGGCTTCAAACCGAGAACATAGACAGATACGATGCCATTCTAGTTATCCTACTATTCTAGGTGTATTTGATGTAACCAAAGTTTGGATACTATAATGTAATTTATTTGATGCTACGATGGAATTTGACCAAAATTGCATCGTTACATTACAAATGCATGAACTTCTCATGTTGATCTTCCTCCTCTAGAACATGTTGGGCCAATTGAAAACTCTCAAGTTGTTAATGTGAAAGGTTTGACATATAGGATGTATTCAGATCTTTGTAATATTGGTTGTCATAAATTTGTTCTCAAATTTATTTTTATTACTATATTGGGTGTTGTTAACCTAATGTAATGATGTTGACTATATATATTCTAGGTAATTGTAGAAGGTAAATATTTTTTGGTGTTGAATTTTGAAGAAAAGGATTTGCAATTGTTTTATTTTGAGGTAAGGTTGCATAGATTGAAGAAACCTATTCCCTTACTGTTTAAATTACATTAGCACCATAGAGTGCTAGTCTTACACCTATATTCCTTTATGATGTTGATGCCTTGAAAAAATGCTTGCAAAGGTCATAACATTGTTTGAACATTAGAATATCAACATTGTTTATTCATCATGTGAGGCCTTCCCAAAAGTTCTTTAACAGTTTGTTGAGGGCTCTCTAATTTGAAAAACTTGGTATTTTGAGTCCTTGATCATTCAGTTAAGGAATTAAATCATTGATGTAAGTTTTCTAGTTCTAAAATCCACCCATGTTGGACTTTCTTCACTACCACCCCAAGTAATTTCAATTTTGAGCCTATCCTCGGGTGAATGACATTACCATTAGACTGGGTTTTTTTTCCCCAGAAAAAATTCGTACTTTCATTAATTTAGTACAAAATTACATTCGTAGATATATATTGACTATGAAGAAATAGCCACATATATATTGTCTTGATGAAGTCACTTCCATTACTGAAAATTTCAACAAAAATAACAGTGGTGTCATAAAGCCCAAAAAACCCTCCTTTCCCACTTTTCACATACTGAGTCATAGTTTCTCACATACCATATACAATAAACAAAAACATGATTCTTATATATTGATTTACAATTATGCGAATACAGGTAAAGCCCATTTTCTTGCTAAGAGTTCCAAGAAGAGAAGAAGCTCTCCTATAGTAGACCATCCTGAAAAGGTCAGTGCTAATCAAAATTGCCCCCTGCTGAATGTTTGATTATGTGCCAACTACCATAATCTAACTGTGAGGCTTCTTTGGAAATCATATCAACCATTTTGTTTGGTTCCCTATAGATGTGAGAGAAAGACATAGAGTCAAAAGGAGTGATAATCCTCAGGACTTCTTCAAGTATAGGAATAAGACGATAAATATGACAAATTCGAATCTGGTTCACCCAATTCATGACTAATAAGGAACCCCCAAAAACCTATAAAGTTTTGCAACCTTTTTCCAGAAGAAATAAAAGTAACAGTTTTAAAGCCATAATCTCAGAGAAATTGTTTGTACCAGCTCCCAACCCAACCCTGAGTAGAAAAAAATGATGTAAAGATAAGTATAAACAACCCATTCCCCCCCCCACAAAGTAAGTGGTCTCCTGAAGCTGCCCCTTCAAAAAAGGCCCAAGTCTGCTCCCTATCTATTTGTTCCTCCTGAACCCCTCGAGCATTTCCAAGACCCACCCTAACCATCGGTTTTAAGTGTGCAAGGATTCCAAGACAATTGATATCCACACTGAGTGGCAACTGGAGCTCATCCCGAAAAATCAAGGAGTTCTAAGAAAGCCAAATCCCCCATGCAACAATGAAGGGAAAAGCCTTGATATCCTGCGGAGTAGTCCTCGGTGAGAGCCAAACCTCCAAGGCCTCCTTAAAGGATGCCCCTTGCCAACCACCAATGGAATTGTTCAAATTGTTTACCTCCACCCACACTGAAGTGGTAAAATGACATTGTATTAATAGATGATCAATAGTATCCTCTTGTTATTTACATAGCGAACACCAGCTCGGACCATTGAATTGTCTCTTATGTAGATTTTCCCACGTTGGAATTTTGTTCTCCAGAATAGACCAAACCAGAATTTTCCCTTTAGCTGGGAACCTTTGTTTCCATATTTTTATCCACCACCAATTTACGTCTTGTTGCAAAAGTTCAGTACTCAATTGTACATAACCATATTTTGGGGTGTAAATCCATCCTGGATCCCCATCCCAAAGGAGTTCATCATCTCGATCGGACAAACGAATATTTTCTCTCCTGAGAGCACTGATATACCGGTCCCAAGTAAATACATCGGCCCCTACTAAGCCCAACGTTCTCCCATCTTTCCATCCTTGGTGCCAAATATTTGAGGCGAGAGGTTCCCCAACCTGTTCCAGATAGAATTACCCCCCTCAATCCAAAATTGAGCATAATTCTTCAGGGAGTATGTGCTCTCTAGAACTGCCTACCCAAGGGTCGCGACCGATCCTGAGAAAGGTTCCAGACCCAACTCACCAAGATAATCCATTCCCAACCACTTCAAAAGCATTTAGTACAACCTTCCACATAACAGAGATCCCTGTCGCCTATAGTCCTGGGTGCCTGAGCCACTCCAACAAAGAGAGTGGAGCCACATATGTATGGATGACTAATTTGGTCCATAATTTTTTTGTGGAAATCAGTCTCCGCGCTGATTTTGCTGCTAATGCTTTAGAAAATAGAAAAATTTTATTTAATCCCCAACCCCCAAGAGCTTTCAGTTTTTCAATTCTCTCCCAGCGGACCCATGGCATCACCCGATTCTCCTTCTTTCCCCTCCACAGATAAGAGAAAGACATTTTTCTAGCTTTTTTCCAGAATACCCTTTGGAATACAAGAGAGGGACATCCAATAAACTGGGATTGCCTCCAGTACCGACTTGATCAGTACTAATATCCCAGCCCTAGACAACCATTTATTACTCCAAACCTTCAATCTTTTTTCCAATTTTTCCAAATCCACATCCAGTCTGTCTTCCGATAATCATTGGGTTTTAAGTGGAAACCTAGATATTTCAGTCCCTCGTCCATCCCCTGCAACTGGAAAGGGAGATAATCTAAGAAATGTTGAATAACATATGCCTCAACCAGAGAAAAGAGAATACTATATTTATGTCCATTAACCTGCATACCAATTTCTCTTTTGAACAGGGTGAGACCCTCAATTAAAATGTCACCTTCTCTCTTCGTGCCATCACAGAAAATTAGGATATCGTCAACAAAGAGTAAGTGTGTGATGTACAACCCATTAGAATTTTTTATACCTATGAATCTCCCAACATTTGTTTCCCCCACCAGAAATCGACTGAGCCCTTCTGCTACTAAGAGGAAGAGTAAAGGAGACAGAGGACAAACTTGACGCGGTCCTCTTTCCGCTTGGAAAAAAGAAGAGGCTGAACAATTGAGGAGTATGGAGAAAGAAACCGAAGTCATACAACCCATCACCCAATTGGTAAAATCCAAGCCAAACCCCAGATGAATCAAAATCATTCTTAAATACAACCAAATTACCCGATCAAATGCTTTAGATAAGTCAATTTTGACCACAACTCCTTTGAGCTTCCTCATTTTTATACTATAAAGGCCTTCTTGAGCTACACCAATGGCCTCATGGATCTGACTTCCTTCCAAAAAACCAAATTGCTCACATGAAATGTGTTTAGATAAAATTGCCTTCAACCTTCTACTGATTACCTTTGAGATAGTCTTGTACAGACAGTTGCATAACAAAATAGGCCGAAAATATTCAAAGGAGGAGGGATTATCTGTCTTTGGAATGAGCTCTATGAAGGTAGAGTTTATAGGATTATGAATGTGACCATTCACCCTTTATTCCTCAACCACCTTCAGTACATTAGGTCCAATAACATCGAAGAAACCAAAATAAAATTCAATAGGCCATCCATCAGGCCCAGGAATTTTCCCTTTTTGAAAAGAGTGAAGAACTTCCAGTAATTCTTTTTCAATTACAGGTGCCATTAAGGGCCCAACTTCATCCTCCTTTACAAACCGAGGGAATAACCGAGCCACCTAAACAATTTATGCAATAGAAGAACCCTCCTACACTTTAAATAACTCACAGAAATGTTCAATACCCAACTTGGCCAAGCCTTCAAAATAAGATAGCTCCTCCCCAACCCAATCCCTTAAACCCCAAATGGTATTAGCCATTTTCCTACCTTTGGAAAAGGCTTGAAAAAAGTTAGTGTTATCATCACCACATGAGAGCCATAATGTACAATCCATCATTCTTTGATGGTGCCTTGCAAGGTGATCCAGTTTTTTGTGGTGCTGGTGGTATATTATACTTTTATGACACTCATTTTATAAGGTTCAAAGCAGGGTTAGTGAATGGTTCCAACTTATAACAACTTTGCGGAATTGTCAGCTTTGTTGCTTATGCTTAAATGTGTTGTTAGTACAAATGTATCTCACTTGAAAATCTTTTGTGACTCCTTGCTTTTTATCAACTGGATTAGAAATTTGTTTCTTTCTCTATATGATCACATCAAACAAATTGAAACTCAGCTGGTTTTTGTTTCTTATTCTCATGTTTATAGAGAAATTAATATGCAGGATGACTCATTATCAAAAGAGGCTCTAATTTTTTATTCTTCTATTGTTTTTGAGGTGGAAGACAGGGCAGATGAAAAGCTTCCATCTATCTGAAGGCCTATTCATGCACAGTTTCCTTGAATTCGAGTTCTGTTCTAGATTATGCAGTTGTTCATGGAGATATTGAAGTTATAATTTCCAACCCAGTTTATGCAACTATTCATGGATACTTTGAAGTCATTTCTAGCCCAAGTTTCAAAGTTTCAGTTCTGATCTAGCTTATGCAGATGTTCATGGAGGGTTTCAAATCATTTCCATCTTTGATCCAGTTTTATTTTGAGTTGTGACGATCTCTTTTTGTGGCTTCTAGCCTTTTTTGGTGTATATGGGAACATGTTGTACCTTTCCATGCTATGATATGTTATTGACAATATAGTATATGCTCCAAGGTATGACTTTCTTAGCTTCTTGAGATGAGTTTGCACTTGGTTAGACTACTTAATGTTGCTATTTTTTATAATATTGGGACAGTATGCCCTCGGGGCTAGTAGTTGTCTTGGACTTCGTGATTTTTAGTATTCTAAAATGTTTTGATGCCTTGTGAAGGGTAATTTTTGTGTGCGCTTAGCACTTACAAACTGTACTTTCCTTTTCATGATGAAATAGAAATTGTGAGTTTTACCTTAGGAAAAAAATCAAGAGGTGAGTGAAATATTATTCTATAGCTTGCATCTCTTACTTTGAATTTTTCAAGCTGGAAATTGTAGTGTATATCAATAGAATTTTTTGCAACGAATTGTTTTTTCATACGAGAATGTTGAATTGTTTCAAAGCTTGAAGTTTTTAGATCAAATTAGTGTAATTTCCAGCACTTTATTTGTGCAGAATGGGCACCATTGTTTTTCAAGAATCCAATTCCCAATGCAAGACATAAATCGTCATACCTATTATTGATTAAAAAGTGATGTCTATTGAGAAAATGAATTATGAAATTTGTAGATTTATTGGAAAATGAATAATCTTTGTAGATATGAGTTATATGAAAAATGAATAAATGCCCCTGAATTATATGTTTCAAATTTCTCTACCACGTATCTTAATAATCCACTTGCCAGTCAAGTATGTCTCTCTAGAAAATACACCTCCCCACAACTTTGCATTTCTTTCCACAAAGTGATCCAATCCAATCACTACAGAGGCCTGGATTTCCTAAAAAGTTGATGCAATAATCAATCATGTTAGATAAAATTCACAAACCCGCTAAAATCCAGAAAGAATACTGAATTTGATCCAAAAATAAATGTTTTGATTATCACCTTTCTGGGGTAAATCTTGTAAAGTTCTTTATGACAGGAATATTCCCAGACAAATTGTTGTAGGAGAGATTTATGTGAAACAAATGAACCATTTCCAGTATCAATCAGTACAAGGAGTAGAAATATGTAGATTACTTCCTTTGGAATTTCACAATGAAATGAACTTAAAATAAGGGGTGTGATTCAAACGAATTATTACAGTGTAGTAAGGCTGAAACAGTTGATCAATTGGTATGGCACCTCCCCTAATAAACTGTTGTTATTCAATATCCTGTATATGATCCATCTCCAGAGTTATTTTCAGGATAATTATGAACCTATTAAATAAATTGTATATTATGGATCATTCCAAGGAACTTACAGCGAGACCAAATTATGTAGTTGTCCAAGTTCTTGAGGAATAAGACCTGATAATCGGTTAGCAGAGAGGTCTCTGCATTGAAAAAAATATCACACTATGTTACTGTTTTGTTCAAGTGGCCATGGGTACACTAAATAGTGATGTGGAAGGAACAAGAATATAGCACACCTTTGCAAGCTACACAAATCAAGTACAAAGGACTTACATATCCCCGATGCTTCTTAGGTTTCCAAATTTTGTTGGGAGAAAACCACTCAGTTTATTTCCACTCAAGTTCCTTGAATTCACAATCCAATAGAGATCACAAGGATTAATATAACACTCACGCATAAATACTTGGTTTGTTCTAAAAAATACTCTACAGACAAAAGCTTACAATTTTAAAAGATGTTCCAAATCCCCAACAGATCTTGGAATAGGTCTAGAAACATCATTTTTGGAGAGGTCCCTAAACATTCACATCAAATCACAGATCAATCAAAATGTATATTCTACCTTTAGAGCAATTATATTTCTGGATGAAATTTTAACGGGAGCCTTGGAAGCTTAATCGAGACACCAAAAAAACAAGAACTCACAATGTGTCTAGATTTACAATATATCCTAGCTCTATAGGAATTGCTCCCTTGATGTTGTTGGAAGACATATTTCTGTAAAAGCCACAACAAAAACTGTTAATCACTCTGAATGTGCTTCTAATGCAATTAACGGTTCATTATGTCATTGTTTAATCACATTGGTTGTGGCCTACAAACACTTAAAAATAAGTCAAGCTGTCAAGTTTACGAAATTCCAGAGGAATAGTTCCATTCAAACAACTGTCATGCACATTGCTACACAATGAAGCACAAGAGAAGACACGGCCTCAATATTGTTAGACAGATGCTAAGAATATTTCCCACAATTCTCCACTAGACTTGAATATTATAATACTTACAAGTAATTAAGAGCAACGCATGAACTAATGTTCTCTCGGATCGGACCTTCAAGTTGATTTTTGGCAAGATTTTTGTCCCAACAAAATACAACCTAGTATTGTTAAATACTTGTAGCAAGAATCCACAATAGTCAATGATTATAGTGTAGTGTATAACTAAATTTGAATATATTTCTACCATTATTGTCCGCATTTTCTAGAAAAAAGTATAGACAGAAACTTACAATTCGAACAATTGTTCCAACTTCCCCAGCTCAGGTGGAATCTTCCCTGTAAGCTGATTGTCATTTAGCTGCATGCATATCCATGCAACTGGTCACTACCAATGGGATTTTTCTTATCATTCAAATCTATTTTTTTTTTCATGGTATACATAACTACAGATGTGATTTAAAGATATTAAAGGTCGCTCAGCTTTGTCATGTTCCCCAATTCTGGCGGAATAGATCATGTGAGATTATTACTGTGCAAATATCTGAGAAGTACAAAGGAAAGAGCAAGAGAATCAAGTTCTTGAAAATTGGAAATAAAATAAAGTACTGAGAGGGTACAATTCAAGCATTAAGTATGCAAGCAACTTACAACTTTCCAGTGTAAGTCAAATTGCCTAGGATGGGAAGAATTGTTCCAGTAAGATGATTATCACTCAAATCTCTGTAATAAATATACCGATGTATCAGTACACTAAAGCATAAACCATAATTATATAATCAAATCTTTGCTAGGTATCAAAAAACATTGATCAATGAAAGAAGGAATATGGATTGATTCTGCATAAGGAATATATTGACAATATCCAATAACATTATATGTTTTTATTGAGCTAGAATTGCATGCATTTTAAGGGAAGAGGTTACTTTCAATTAGGTTACAAGAAAAATTTGTAGAAGTTGATATTCAACAAACACTTTACTTACAGAACAGACAGAGCCTACATGAGACCAATTACTTTAGGAATCCTTCATGTCAACTTGTTTCCTTGCAGTGACCTATGGAAACCACTTCAAAATTAGGCTATGACAACTAAATCAAATAATTTAATGCCATTCGTTGAATAGTACATACCATGAAACTAATTACAATACTTAGACAACCTGCATGATGTCATATCCCTACTTATTTAACAGAAAAATTATGATAGTTATTCTCTTTCACTAAAATAATATACAATAGAGGGAAGACGTATCAGTGATGGTATAAGACAATAGAAAGCATCTTAGCTCTGGAAATTTTTATACTTACAGAGTAGCCACTTGTAGAAACCCAATGTTAAAAGGGATCTTTCTTGTGAGTTGATTGTATGACAAGTCCCTGATAAGAACACCAACCCCAATACAACAAGTGCTAAGTATGCAAGAGTCATGCATCAAAATGTATATGTCCATACATTTGTTCATTTATAACTCAGTTAGGAAAATCAGAAAACATAAAAAAATCTCAAAGCTTGTATAGTTTCCGATATTATTGGGAATAGTCCCCATCAAGTTGTTGGTTCGCACATCACTGCATGATAGATTAAAATATGTAAAGGTCAAAAACATTTCAGCTACTACCAAGAATCTTTTAGGTTAAATCCTTTAATGTATTGAAACTGCTACATCAAGATGCAACAATTTAAGGATCAATGCTCTAAAAAGTAAAAACATCTATATCTACTCCAGAAGATACAAGTGTTGTGTGACTTACAAGTACCACAACCCTATCATCTGACACATGTCAGGTGAGAGTATTCCAACTAAGAAGTTGTTGTGCAACCACCTGGAAATTATAAAAATATGATAATTTTAGCAAGAAGCTCCAAATTTGGTTTGCAAGAACAATATTGATTAACTTGAAAGTTTACTCTGAACCTTAACAGGAAAATAATGACACTTTATGCATAACAAGGGAACAATAGCCTTTCCCATGGTCCAAATCTTTTCGGTCATCTTGACCAAGCTTCTGAACATAAAGTTGGACAAATTAAGTGTTTTTGTAGAAGTGAAGTGCATTAGCAACCTGACATGATACCTGTATAATCTGGAAAATCTCCCTTCACATGTAAACTATCTCATAATCAGCTTCATCAAAGGGGCATACTTGTCAAGAAGATGTCTGAAAGGAAAAACATGCTTAGGAGCATCTCTAACATTTGGTTTTAGGAACAATTTATAGTCATCAAGGTCTAATTCCATTCCCTTGAACCAAGTTTCACCATGATTTGGAATACCTGTGGCTGAAGAAATAATGTTTGTTGAAACACTGAACTCTATACCTGCTATGACAACCTTGTCTATGTTGAAATTGTGGGCAAAAAGGCTTGTCAAAGGAACATGACAGCCAACCTCTTGGATATTCTCACAAAACTTCATACAACCAACATTTCTAAAACATCTTTTGGAAAATGGAGAAGCATTTATTTCTCTCAGGTTGTGATCAAAATCTGGACCAGGGGTCAAATTTTAGCTCAAAAATCAACGTTCTCGGAATTTCCTCAAAACGAACGAGAGCATAGCCCTCATCATCACAAACCCAACGCAATTTGTTTCGTCTCAAACGGACGTCGAGAGCGAGAGATATCGCGATCTGTCTGAATCGTCAAACAGGCAAAAAAAATGGATGTTGACTGTGCAGTCCGTACAGTCCGTACGGATGTTGATGTGGCTTGACCATACATGCTGACGTGGAGGCCGTATGCTGACATGGCAGAGGTGACGTGGCAATCATTTATTGGCAGTTGAGGTCGAATCATTTGTTGACATGTAGCGTTTATTTGACAAGTGATTGGGTGCCATGTGGCCCAGTCATGGGCTGCCACGTGGCACCCCTTTATTGGCTATTGGGTTGGTCAAAATTTTATGGAGTCCACCGGACTCGAACCCCGGACCTCCACTATCGACCGAAAGCTTTGGCAAAGGCCACACGACCGGCGCGCCACGCATTGGTGCTTGTAATGTATATGATAAAATATATATTTGAATTAGATTAAAGGTTGATATGGCGGGGGGTCGGGCTGGGGCTTAGCCCCAGCCCACGGTTGTATTGTTTATTCATATGACCATCGGTTAAACCATTGCGCGCGTTTCAAACGGTTAACACTACCGCATTTCAAACGGTTAACACTACCATGTGACCACCATATACAATGCGCGCGGGGATTGGTATTTAAGTGTTAGCCCTTTTCGTATGAGCACATGGTCACATGTGTTTGCGCATAGAACCACTGGTGCGCCCGACAGTTGTCATTTAATTGGGTTTAGCCCTTTTTACATTTGCGCGAGGTCATATGACTCTAACGTGCCCAGGTGCTAGGCGGTTAGGGGATGGTGCGCCCACAACCGTCCTACGGTTTGCACCGTTGGCGCGGTTGCGCCCAGTGCCGGGTTTTTACGCCTTAAATGACGTGTGTGCTGGGTTCATTCGATAATGGTGCGTTTTGTAGAACCAGTGATAGCAAGCTTGAAGGAGGAAAATGGAGGAGGCCTAACTTCTTCATCTTTTGGCCGATTGAGGTGTCGTAAAAGCCCAGCTAGGGGTTTTTTGACGTCCAGGATCCATTGGCACTGTTATCAAGGCCATTTGAAGACTTCGTTTGCAGGTTTTTAACCATTGAAGTTTCAGCAAGCTCCAGGGAGCTTGAAGCCCTCATTGATGGAGGACATGTTTTGGTGAGCCTATGCTTGTTTTTTGTGATTGAATAATCATTTTTGGCTAATTGTTATGCTCTGAACACATTGGGATGGGTTTCAGAGGCTGTTGAGGACTTTTACAGGTGTTTTTTCCAAAGAGAAGCTCAGGGAAGCTTATGGCCACATGTAGAAGAGATCATGCCCAGATGAGCCATGATCCGTTTTCAGAGTTCTATTAGTCATTTTTTGGGTTTTTATGTGTTCTGTTCTCAATGGTATAGTCTGTTTTTCCATTGGAGTTGAGCAGCAGCTTGTAAAAGAACTTTTGACAAATTAATCCCAGAGAGTCAAGTCCATTGATGGAGGCTCAAGGAGATGTAGCCCGGAGGGGGGTGAACTCCTTTATCATGTTGTTCTTGTTGTGAGTTTGATGGTTTATTTGTTGCAAGTTGTGTTGCTGTGTATTTATTGAAAGTACATAT